>JAGFNQ010008345.1:0-14373 GCA_024364735.1 Boesenbergia rotunda | reverse complement strand
CTTCTTCTCCTTGAAGCTCACGGGCAACACCTTGCCTTGGTGTAGGTTGGGCGCCGCCCTAATGGAGCTAGGGTGGCCGCCGGCCCTAATGGAAGGGAGGGGGAAGGAGGAGAGAAGAGAAGAGAGAGAGGGAGAGCTCTATTTCGATTATCAAAATCTTAGGAATCCAAGGCTTGCCTATGGTTCCTTATATAGTTGCTTCTCCTTGCCAAGTCTCCTCTAACCGAATTAACGGAATTAACGGAATTAGTTATATAAGAAATTTATCTATAAATTCTCTTATGAATTATTCCGTTTAAACCAAGTTTTATTATAACTAACTTTATAATAAAACTAATTAGTTATCATAAGAAATTTATCCTATAAATTCTCTTATGAATTTTATTATAACTAACTTTATAATAAAACTAATTAATTATCATAAGAAATTTATCCTATAAATTCTCTTATGAATTATTCCGTTTAAACCAAGTTTTATTATAACTAACTTTATAATAAAACTAATCTCTCTTTTATTATGGAATAAATTTTATAAGAAATTTATAAACTTTCTTATTATGGAAAAATCAATTCATAATTGATTTTATAAAATTAAAATAAACCAATTCATGGATTATTTTAACTTCCATAAAAAGAATAAATTTCTATAAATTTATTTCTATAAATTTCTTTATACAAATTTATTTATCCATAATTTATAAAATAAATCGCGCTAGATCTATTTTATTAATTAAACCAAATTAATTGGTTTACTCCCTCTATTGTGGCCGACCATCCAAGGAGGGTTGGCACCCTCTTTGGCCGGCCCAAACCGAGCCGAACCAACGCGAATTAAACTCATTTAATTCGCCCAAAAAGCCTTCAAAAGACTTAGCCATTTTTAGCTTCCCATTGCGCCTCTGATCAACTCAATTCGACTTATTTCTCTTGATCGGAAAATCTAATTTTCAACTCGTTTTAAATCCCTCGGATACTCGTAGTGCGTGTGACTAAATAGCCTTTCGATTTATGTTGGCCGTCTATAATTAACCAATTATAGAATGATCATGAGTGACACCTAGTAGTACATCATGACCCCCAATTAATCGAAAGATCAACGGTTTGACCTCAGAAGAAATTATTCTGAAACCCTTCAGCAGCTTTAATGAATCGTGCCCCATTCCCTTCACCATCTTATACCCACTTGGTTCAGGACACGGTCTATCTGTGTCAGTCCCCACTAGGCTGACTACGTCCAACCTAGCCCAAGTAATGTCTTTCTCGTCCTTTGGTTTTCTAATTACTCTCATGTATTTTAGAGACTCGCACTCTAAACATGATATACTCTGGCCAGAGGTTTTGAGTAATAATCCGACGATAGGCCTGGGTATACATCTCCTCGCAAGGAGTGGTGAATCCTTTGTAGGCTGTTCAAACATCTTCGGGCACTTCGGCTTATACCCAATCATCCTGGGTCCACACCTCCTTGGAGATGCTTGCTTAAGATGTTAAAGTATAAGTCTCCATGACCAAGATGACTTGAACACCGCAAGTCAAAGAAACATCGCACTTAAGCCGCAGTAAGAACTTCATTGACATTTCTATAGATAGATTCCATATGAAGTCTTACAGCTAGTCACTCCAATGAACTAGTTCCCTTAACTAGCATCCATGTTTATCTCCGGACATCCCAATGTCACCAGCCAGTGAGAATCAGCTGATTAGAGAATAACCCATGCTAGTCTCAACAGAATTGATAGTGTCCGTATTTATCAATTCATCGACTAGGGATATTTTCAATACTTCACATTTGCACATTTAGAGATAATCACTAGTTGTGATCCCATCACAAATTCTCTTATGCTGTGAGTTGTATTGCGGACATTCAGTAGATGAGTTTAAGATCCCAATCAAATACACAAACATGTATACTCAAATAGTGAATTATCATTTATTAAAATAAATGTTTACAATCATAAGGCGATTGCTTGAGGACACTTCTCTCATATCACTAACAAACTCCCACTTGGCCTAATGCCAATCGCTACGGTATCCAATACCACAGGCTCTAACATGATCCTCAAACTTGTTTTGAGGCAAGGCCTTAGATAAAGGATCCGCTAAATTTCTTTCAGTGGGAATTTTCTCGATTTGTATGCCATTCCTACTTATAATCTCTCTGATCAGATGATAGCGCGAAGCACGTGTTTGGATCGCTGATGAGACCTTGGTTCCTTTGCTTGTGCAATAGCTCCATTGTTGTCGCAGTAAACCGGCACTGCATGATCAATGGTTGGAACCACGCCAAGTTCGGAGACGAACTTCTTGATCCAGACTGCTTCCTTTGCTGCTTCCGAAGCTGCGATATATTCCGCTTCCGTGGTGGAATCCGCTACGGTGTCTTGTTTGGAACTTTTCCAACTTACTGCGCCTCCATTCAAAGTAAATACGTATCCAGACTGAGATTTGGAGTCATCCTTATCTGTCTGGAAACTGGCATCTGTATACCCACGTATTACCATATCTCCTTCTCCATATATTAGGAACACATCCTTAGTTCTTCTTAAGTACTTAAGGATTATCTTAACAGCCGCCCAATGATCCATTCCTGGATCCGACTGGTATCTGCTTGTGACGCTCAAAGCATACGATACATCGGGCCTTGTACATAACATAGCATACATGATAGATCCTATCGCGGATGCATAAGGAATCTTATTCATGCAAATCCTCTCGTCTTCTGTGCGCGGACACATAGACTTTGAAAGGTTGATCCCATGCCTGATGGGAAGGTAACCTTTCTTGGATTCCGACATGCTAAACATTTTTAGCACTCGGTCTATATATGTAGACTGCGAAAGACCAAGCAACCGTTTTGATCTATCTCTATAGATTCTAATCCCAAGGATATAGGTTGCTTCTCCCAGGTCTTTCATGGAGAAAGTTTTGGAAAACCAAATTTTAACTGTCTGTAAGACTGATATATCGTTTCCTATAAGTAAGATGTCGTCGACATATAATACTAGGAATACGACTGCACTCCCACTAACCTTCTTGTACACACAAGGTTCGTCAGGATTTTGTGAGAAATCAAACTTTTTGATTGTCTCATCAAAACGGATGTTCCAGCTCCTAGATGCTTGCTTCAGTCCATATATGGATCGTCGAAGCTTGCATACTTTGGTTTTATCAACCGATGTGAAACCTTCAGGTTGTATTATGTATACATCCTCAAGCAGGTTTCCGTTAAGGAAAGCTGTTTTCACATCCATTTGCCATATCTCATAATCATAATGAGCTGCTATGGCTAGGAGCATCCGAATGGATTTAAGCATAGCTACTGGCGAATAGGTTTCGTCATAATCAATTCCTTGCTTCTGACGATATCCTTTTGCCACTAATCTAGACTTAAAGGTAACAACATTACCTTCCATGTCGGTTTTCTTCTTGAAAACCCACTTGCACCCTATGGACTTAATCCCTTCAGGTGGTTTAACCAAGTCCCATACTTGGTTTTCGTACATGGAATCCATTTCCGACTTCATGGCCTCAAGCCATTTATCCATTTCTGAACTTTTCAGAACATCTTCATAACTGATAGGTTCGTCATCGCTTATGAGTAACACGTCGTTCGATTCACTTACGAGAAATCCGTATCTCTCTGGAATATTGCGTGTCCTATCAGATCTACGAAGAGGTGTTGTAGTTTTAGGTTCAACTGATAGCTCATCATTATGAGGTATTGGTTGTGGGTCTAGACTAGGTGTCTCCGTAATGTCTATTGGAGTTTCTTGAACTTCATCAAGTTCAATCCCACTCCCACTGTTTTCTTGTAAAAGAAATTCATTTTCTAGAAATACAGCATGCCTTGAAACAAACACCTTTTGTTCCAAGGGATGATAGAATTGGTAACCCTTCGTTTCCTTAGGGTATCCAATAAATAGACATTTATCAGACTTAGCATCCAATTTGTCTGATACAGTCCGCTTCACATAAGCAGGATAACCCCATATTTTAAGGTGAGTTAAGTGGGGTTTCTTACTAATCCATATCTCATACGGAGTAGTAGAGACTACCTTGGTCGGGACTCTGTTTAGCAAGTAAACAGCTGTCTTAAGTGCATAGCCCCAAAAGGATTTTGGAAGAGTTGCATGATTCATCATCGACCTAACCATGTCCATCAAGGTTCGGTAGCACCTCTCAGATACACCATTATGCTGTGGTGTATACGGCGGAGTCCATTGGGATAATATCCCATTGTCCCTAAGATAATCATGAAGCTCTTGACTTAAGTATTCACTACCCCGATCGGATCGAAGTATTTTAATACTTTTGCCAAGCTGTTTCTCTACTTCATTTCTAAACTCTTTGAATTTCTTAAAGGCTTCAGATTTGTGTTTCATCAAGAACACGTACCCGAATCGTGAGTGATCATCGATAAAGGTGATGAAGTAGCTATAGCCTCCTTGTGCAAGAGTTGACATTGGTCAACATACATCAGTATGTATTAGACCAAGCAATTCTCCCACTGGATTACCTTTTCCGGAAAAGGGTAATTTGGTCATCTTGCCTTTTAAGCATGATTCGCATGTATCAAATGAACGGGTTCAAATGATTCAAAATTCACATCGGTGTAATTCGGTCATGCGTTTCTTACTTATATGGCCAAGACGACAATGTCATGCGTAGGAGTCTATTCGATTATCTATTCGAGCACGTTTGTTGCTAACTTCGATATTGAAAACGTCACTGGATAAATCTAACGTGTAGATGCCATTGCACAAAGTTTCCATTCCCATAAAGAACGACCATTTAAAGTTATGTAACAACAATTGTTACTAAAAGTTAAATGATAACCCTTTTCATTCAAACATGAAATAGATACAATGTTCTTTATTAACAAAGGAACAAAATAACAATTATCCAATTCTAAGATACGTCCAGTGGGGAGCTTTAGCAAATATGTTTCGATGGCAACAGCAGCAATCTTTGTTCCATTTCCAACTCGCAGATTTGCTTCTCCTTTGACGAGTCTTCTTCTATTCCTTAGCCCTTGTATGTCATTACATATATGTGAGCTACACCCAGTATCAAGTACCCATGTGTTTGAGGAAATAGAGTGACATTCAATAACGAAGATACTTGAAGAGGATGAGGCATCGGATGCCTTATTCTTCAAGGACTCAAGATAAATCTTGCAGTCTCTTCGCAAGTGACCTTCCTTGCCACAATGATGGCAAGTGCCTTTTAGGGTATTTTCAGTCTTTTTGGCCTTTTTCTTCTTTCCCTTATTCTGTTCTTTGGCCTTCCTCTTAGAACCTTTCTTCGAGGAACCAACTAACAGCACTGTCTTCTGTTCCTGCTTCACAGAAGGCTCTACAGTCTTCAGCAGGTTGAGCAACTCAGGAAACTGGTCTGGAGTTGCATTTTCAGGAGGACGGTTGGGAAGTTGATTTTCAAGGACATAAGCAAGCTTCTCAGCCTTGAGGACTATCCTCAGGTTTCGAAGCCAGTCCATGAAGTTTGGCCCAGTCAGTTTATTGGTGTCCAAAATGGAACGCAAGTTTAGGAAGACATGATCGAGTGATTATCCTAGAAATACAAATTGAGCTTATGTGAGAAGAATGATTAAAGAATGTATCATCATACATAAATTAAATCCTATTTATTTTTCGAATTGAGTCACCCTTATTATCAATTCGGGAGATCGTAGGAACATCTCCAAATAGGTTGATATCCAACCATAGATAAGAACAACCATGGCTGTGGCCATCAAGTTTTCTTAGCTATGAAGGTAGGTAATTATATCGATTACACATCACATATATGTAACTATCACATTATGCTATCAACTAATTGAATGTTTGCATAAAACATTGGGTTGTTAACTCATTAACAAGTATGCATCATTATACATAGCACCCAACTGCACCTCTCTTTACATCGACCTTGGCTGTGGCACAACAAATCGATGCTCCAAGCTTAAGGCTGACCCATTAATCAAGAAATAGTTTTAATATGGTTGGAGCTCATTCAACCGCTTAGTCAGGCTTGGATGTGTCCAACAACCAAAACTAATGATTGACCTCTGACTCCGACTATATTATTCATAAACTAATTCCATGGTTTGAACATGTTGAGGTTCAAGTCGGGCATGGATGTGTCCATCAACCCAAACGAGAAACAAAACTCCGATTCTAACCATATTAATGGAAGGTGTTGGCCTTAATATTTTGTAATGGGTTTTGGGTCTCATTTCTTTTCTAAGCACATTCATGACATAGAATTATGTCATGACTAACGATTTCCTTAATAAAGTATGTATGTGACTTAATTATCAAGTCTCATTAATTGAATTAGGAACCGGATTTCCTAATTCTAATTTCATACTTAATTAAAGGAATTGTTTTGGGAAATAATTTCCTAAATTGTCATAATTAATTTCGGAAATAATATGTTCAAGACTTTGATTTCTCTAAATCAAATCTTATTAAATTAAGAGACAAATCCTTAATTCAACTACATATTATTTTCATGAAAATCTCATTTAAGAAACTCTATAGGAAACCATTTTCCTAATTAATTTTGGAGACAACAATATGTAAGAGCATCACCTCTTAAACATATTTTATTCATGGATTTAATTAATTACAACAAATTGTTTTCTAAGGGTGGCTCCCCGAGGCTCAGATACCCAAAGAAAAGTAATGTGTTGTAAATCCAATTGGACGGCTCCCCGAGGCTCAATCCAATCAAACATGACAATTTCAATTAAAATTGGGAAATTAAATTACAACAACTAACTTTAAATTGGACGGCTCCCCGAGGCTCAATCCAAAATAAAGAATTTTGTTGTCAATTTAAAAACCAATTCAAATTTAATTGTCAATTAACTGTCCATGAATTTGTCTAGACTTTCTTAAAAGAAAGTGCCCAAAATTGCGAGATTTCGAAAATTGATTTTCAGAATAATTGTAAGTTTCTGGTACAAAGGAAACTTACATATTTCCAAAATTGAAAATTTCTAAAATAGAAAATTTTCCAAAATTGGAAATTTCCAAAGATGGGAAGTTTTCAAATTATTATAAAATTTCAGAAAATAGAAAATTTCAAACGTTTGCGAAATTTCATGAGGATTTCCAAACTTTGAAATTCCTAAATCTAAAATTTATTATAATTTGAAAGTTTCCATAATTGGAAAATTTTTTCGAAATTGAGATCATGACAAAGTTTTCCACAAAACAATTATATGATTAAGTCGAACACTAACCGGCTCTGATACCACTGTTGGGACCGGGTGCATGTCGACAAGGATACGAGTTCGTAAAATTTTAAATTTTTACGTGCAGCGGAAGAATTTGCATAAAATAATTTCCTAAATTATTTTAACTTCGTATCTAGCATGCAATCTTATGGTGTGTTGACATAATCATAAAATAAAACTTTGCGGAAAAGTAAACTAATTTACATTATACCTCTCGTAACTCGAAGTAAGGGACGAGATCCAACCGTAGCGTCCCTTGGAAGCTCCGCCTCTATTCGCGTCCACGCCGAGTTCTCTTCGGGATGACTTCGCAAAGTCACGAGTTTTGTGCCGACGAGAACTACTAGATTCTCTATAGGCACAACAAAGAAGATCAAGAGAAGAAAAGGAAACTAACCAACGAAGTAACGAATCAAATTCCGAGAGAGAGGAGATGTGATCCGCTTCTTCTTCTTCTTTGTTGGTTTCTTCTTCTCCTTGAAGCTCACGGCAACACCTTGCCTTGGTGTAGGTTGGGCGCCGGCCCTAATGGAGCTAGGGTGGCCGCCGGCCCTAATGGAAGGGAGGGGGAAGGAGGAGAGAAGAGAAGAGAGAGAGGGAGAGCTCTATTTCGATTATCAAAATCTTAGGAATCCAAGGCTTGCCTATGGTTCCTTATATAGTTGCTTCTCCCTTGCCAAGTCTCCTCTTAACTGAATTAACGGAATTAACGGAATTAGTTATCATAAGAAATTTATCCTATAAATTCTCTTATGAATTATTCCGTTAAACCAAGTTTTATTATAACTAACTTTATAATAAAACTAATTAGTTATCATAAGAAATTTATCCTATAAATTCTCTTATGTATTTTATTATAACTAACTTTATAATAAAACTAATTAATTATCATAAGAAATTTATCCTATAAATTCTCTTATGAATTATTCCGTTTAAACCGAGTCTTATTATAACTAATTTATAATAAAACAAATTCTTCTTCTCTTTAAATTATGAAATAAATTTTATAAGAAATTTATAAACTTTCTTATTATAAAAAAATCAATTCATAATTGATTTTATAAAATTAAAATAAACCAATTCATGGATTATTTTAACTTCCATAAAAAAGAATAAATTTCTATAAATTTATTTATATAAATTTCTTTATACAAATTTATTTATTCATAATTTATAAAATAAATCGCGCTAGATCTATTTTATTAATTAAACCAAATTAATTGGTTTACTCCCTCTATTGTGGCCGACCATCCAAGGAGGGTTGGCACCCTCTTTGGCCGACCCAAACCGAGCCGAACCAACGCGAATTAAACTCATTTAATTCGCCCAAAAAGCCTTCAAAAGACTTAGCCATTTTTAGCTTCCATTGCGCCTCTGATCAACTCAGATTCGACTTATTTCTCTTGATCGAAAAATCTAATTTTCAACTCGTTTTAAATCCCTTGGATTACTCGTAGTGCGTGTGACTAAATAGGCTTTCGATTTATGTTGGCCGTCTATAATTAACCAATTATAGAATGATCATGAGTGGCACCTAGTAGTACATCATGACCCCCAATTAATCGAAAGATCAACGGTTTGACCTCAGAAGAAATTATTCTGAAACCCTTCAGCAGCTTTAATGAATCGTGCCCCATTCCCTTCACCATCTTATACCCACTTGGTTCAGGACACGGTCTATCTGTGTCAGTCCCCACTAGGCTGATTACGTCAAACCTAGCCCAAGTAATGTCTTTCTCGTCCTTTGGATTTCTAATTACTCTCATGTATTTTAGAGACTCGCACTCTAAACATGATATACTCTAGCCAGAGGTTTTGAGTAATAATCCGACGATAGGCCTGGGTATACATCTCCTCGCAAAGAGTGGTGAATCTTTTGTAGGCTGTTCAAACATCTTCGGGCACTTCGGCTTATACCCAATCATCCTGGGTCCACACCTCCTTGGAGATGCTTGCTTAAGATGTTAATGTATAAGTCTCCATGACCAAGATTACTTGAACACCGCAAGTCAAAGGAACATCGCACTTAAGCCGCAGTAAGAACTTCATTGACATTTCTATAGATAGATTCCATATGAAGTCTTACAGCTAGTCACTCCAATGAACTAGTTCCCTTAACTAGCATCCATGTTTATCTCCGGACATCCCAATGTCACCAGCCAGTGAGAATCAGCTGATTAGAGAATAACCCATGCTAGTCTCAACAGAATTGATAGTGTCCGTATTTATCAATTCATCGACTAGGGATATTTTCAATACTTCACATTTGCACATTTAGAGATAATCACTAGTTGTGATCCCATCACAAATTCTCTTACGCTGTGAGTTGTATTGCGGACATTCAGTAGATGAGTTTAAGATCCCAATCAAATACACAAACATGTATACTCAAATAGTGAATTATCATTTATTAAAATAAATGTTTACAATCATAAGGCGATTGCCTTAGGACACTTCTCTCATATCACTAACACATGCCACATATGATGCCATGCTTAGAATGTTTACTTATGCTTATGCCTATGCTTATACTTTATGCCATGATAAGAATGTTCAATTAGATTTATTCCTATGTTTATGCTTTATGCTATGATAGAAATGTTTATAATGCTTATGTTCCATATGATTATGAATGAATGACGAATGATTTTAGTGAGTAGGAAAGAATCTTACTAAGCCTGTGTGCTTATAGTCTTCTTTCCTTATACCGCAGATCATGCAAGGGGATAACGAGGAAGCAGCAGGAGGGCCTGAAGTATGTGTGTGTTGGTGACTTGGCCCATGAAATCAAATGTGTTAACCGTTTATGCTAAGAACATTATTTTGACTACCTATATGCTCGAATAGTGACTTATGGAACTATATGATAAGATGTCCAGTATGATATGATATGAACCTTATGGTATGATGTTAAGCATGTTATGATATGATGATTAAGCATGATGTTCATATGTGAAGTTCCATGTCATTATATTAGGGATGGTAGTAGGGGCATGTATATGTAATATTTAAGTTATTCCGCTGCAGTATGATGTTACATGCCTTAAGTATGTTAGCGTAACGCCGCTTTAGGAAAAAAAAAAGCGGGCGTTACATCCGATGCCCCATCCTCTTCAGGTATCTTCGTTATTGAATGTCACTCTATTTCCTCAAATACTTGGGTACTTGATACTGGGTGTAGCTCACATATATGTAATGACATACAGGGGCTAAGGAATAGAAGAAGACTCGTCAAGGGAGAAGCAGATTTGCGAGTTGGAAATGGAGCAAGGATTGCTGCTGTTGCCATCGGAACATATTTGCTAAAGCTCCCGACTGGACGCATCTTAGAATTGGATAATTGTTATTTCATTCCTTCGTTAATAAAGAACATTGTATCTATTTTATGTTTGAATGAAAAGGGTTATCATTTAACTTTTAGTAACAATTGTTGTTACATAACTTTAAATGGCGTTCTTTATGGGAATGGAACTTTGTGCAATGGCATCTACACGTTAGATTTATCCAGTGACGTTTTCAATATCGAAGTTAGCAACAAACGTGCTCGAATAGATAATCGAATAGACTCCTACACTTGGCATTGCCGTCTTGGCCATGTAAGTAAGAAACGCATGATCGAATTGCACCGATGTGGAATTTTGGAATCATTTGAACCCGATTCATTTGATACATGCGAATCGTGCTTAAAAGGCAAGATGACCAAATTACCCTTTACCGGAAAAGGTAATCAAGTGGGAGAGTTGCTTGGTCTAATACATACCGATGTATGTGGACCAATGTCAACTCCTGCATAAGGAGGCTATAGCTACTTCATCACCTTTATCGATGATCACTCACGATTCGGGTACGTGTTCTTGATGAAACACAAATCTGAAGCTTTTGATAAATTCAAAGAGTTCAAAAATGAAGTAGAGAAACAACTTGACAAAAGTATTAAAATACTTCGATCCGATCGGGGTGGTGAATACTTAAATCAAGAGTTTCAAGATTATCTAAGGGACAATGGGATATTATCCCAATGGACTCCGCCATATACACCACAGCATAATGGTGTATCTGAGAGGCGCAACCGAACCTTGATGGACATGGTTAGGTCAATGATGAATCATGCAACTCTTCCAAAATCCTTTTGGGGTTATGCACTTAAGACAGCTGTTTATTTATTAAACAGAATCCTGACCAAGGTAGTCTCTACTACTCCATATGAGATTTGGAATAGTAAGAAACCTCACTTAACTCACCTTAAGATATGGGGTTATCCTACTTATGTAAAGCGGGTTGTATCAGACAAATTGGATGCTAAGTTTGATAAATGTCTATTTATTGGATACCCTAAGGAAACGAAGGGTTACCAATTCTATCATCCCTTGGAACAAAAGGTGTTTGTTTCAAGGCATGCTGTATTTCTAGAAAAAGAATTTCTTTTACAAGAAAACAGTGGGAGTGGCTTTGAACTTGATGAAGTTCAAGAAACTCCAATAGACATTACAGAGACACCTGAGTCTAGGCCCACAACCGATAATTCATAATGATGAGCTATCAGTTGAACCTAAAACTACACCACCTCTTCGTAGGACTGATAGGACACGCAACATTCCAGAGAGATACGGATTTCTCGTAAGTGAATCGAACGACGTGTTGCTCATTGGCGATGACGAACCTATCAGTTATGAAGATGTTCTGAAAAGTTCAGAAAGGGACAAATGGCTTGAAGCCATGAAGTCGAAATGGATTCCATGTACGAAAATCAAGTATGGGACTTGGTTAACCCACCTGAAGGGATTAAACCCATAGGGTGCCAGTGGGTTTTCAAGAAGAAAACCGACATGGAAGGTAATGTTGTTACCTTTAAGGCTAGATTAGTGGCAAAAGGATATCGTCAGAAACAAGGAATTGATTATGACGAAACCTATTCGCCAGTAGCTATGCTTAAATCCATTCGGATGCTCCTAGCCATAGCAGCTCATTATGATTATGAGATATGGCAAATGGATGTGAAAACAGCTTTCCTTAACGGAAACCTGCTTGAGGACGTATACATGATACAGCCTGAAGGTTTCACATCGGTTGATAAAACCAAGGTATGCAAGCTTCGACGATCCATATATGGACTGAAGCAAGCATCTAGGAGCTGGAATATCCGTTTTGATGAGACAATCAAAAAGTTTGATTTCTCACAAAATCCTGACGAACCCTGTGTGTACAAGAAGGTTAGTGGGAGTGCAGTCGTATTCCTAGTATTATATGTCGACGACATCTTACTTATAGGAAACGATATTTCAGTCTTACAGACAGTTAAAATTTGGTTATCCAAAACTTTCTCCATGAAAGACCTGGGAGAAGCAACCTATATCCTTGGGATTAGAATCTATAGAGATAGATCAAAACGGTTGCTCGGTCTTTCGCAGTCTACATATATAGACCGAGTGCTAAAAAGGTTTAGCATGTCGGAATCCAAGAAAGGTTACCTTCCCATTAGGCATGGGATCAACCTTTCAAAGTTTATGTGTCCGCGCACAGAAGACGAGAGGATTTGCATGAATAAGATTCCCTATGCATCCGCGATAGGATCTATCATGTATGCTATGTTATGTACTAGGCCTGATGTATCGTATGCTTTGAGCGTCACAAGCAGATACCAGTCGGATCCAGGAATGGATCACTGGGCGGCTGTTAAGACAATCCTTAAGTACTTAAGAAGAACTAAGGATGTGTTCCTAATATATGGAGAAGGAGATTTGGTAATACGTGGGTATACAGATGCCAGTTTCCAGACAGATAAGGATGACTCCAAATCGCAGTCTGGATACGTATTTACTTTGAATGGAGGCGCAGTAAGTTGGAAAAGTTCCAAACAAGACACCGTAGCGGATTCCACCACGGAAGCGGAATATATCGCAGCTTCGGAAGCAGCAAAGGAAGCAGTCTGGATCAAGAAGTTTGTCTCCGAACTTGGTGTGGTTCCAACCATTGATGATGCAGTGCCGGTTTACTGCGACAACAATGGAGCTATTGCACAAGCAAAGGAACCAAGGTCTCATCAGCGATCCAAACACGTGCTTCGCCGCTATCATCTGATCAGAGAGATTATAAGTAGGAATGACATACAAATTGAGAGAGTTCCCACTGAAAGGAATATAGCGGATCCTTTAACTAAGGCCTTGCCTCAAAGCAAGTTTGAGGGTCATGTTAGAGCCTGTGGTATTGGATACCGTAGCGATTGGCATTAGGCCAAGTGGGAGTTTGTTAGTGATATGAGAGAAGTGTCCTAAGGCAATCGCCTTATGATTGTAAAACATTTATATTAATAAATGATAATTCACTATTTGAGTATACATGCTTGTGTATTTGATTGGGATCTTAAACTCATCTACTGAATGCCCGCAATACAACTCACAGCATAAGAGAATTTGTGATGAGATCACAACTAGTGATTATCTCTAAATGCGCAAATGTGAAGTATTGAAAATATCCCTAGTCGATGAATTGATAAAAACGGACACTATCAATTCTGTTGAGACTAGCATGGGTTATTCTCTAATCAGCTGATTCTCACTGGCTGGTGACATTGGGATGTCCGGAGATAAACATGGATGCTAGTTAAGGGAACTAGTTCATTGGAGTGACTCGCTGTAAGACTTCATATGGGAATCTACATGTAGATATGTCAATGAAGATCTTACGGCGGCTTAAGTGCGATGTTCCTTTGTCTTGCGGTGTTCAAGTCATCTTGGTCATAGAGACTTATACTTTGACATCTTAAGCAAGCATCTCCAAGGAGGTGTGGACCCAGGATGATCGGGTATAAGCCGAAGTGCCCGAAGATGTTTGAACAACCTACAAAGGATTCACCACTCCTTGCGAGGAGATGTATACCCAGGCCTATCGTCGGATTGTTACTCAAAGCCTCTGGCCAGAGCATATCATGTTTAGAGTGAGAGTCTCTAAACTACATGAGAGTAATTAGAAATCCAAAGGACGAGTAAGACATTACTTGGGCTAGGCGTGACGTAGTCAGCCTAGTGGTGACTGACACCATTGACCGTGTCCTGAACCAAGTGGGTATAAGGTGGTGAAGGGAATGGGGCACGATTCATTAGAGCTGCTGAAGGGTTTCAGAATAATTTCTT
>JAGFNQ010008344.1:116633-159606 GCA_024364735.1 Boesenbergia rotunda | reverse complement strand
CGTTGGGACGATCTTCCTCTCCGGCCATCATCACCTTGGGATTGGGCGCAAGTCATCTTCCTCCTTCTCGCCGGAATTGTGATTCCGGCCAACCTTGGTGGTGAGTTTTTCCGATGTGATTACTTCTCTCTTGGTTTTTGTCGCGTTCTCGGAGAATCTAGTAGTTCTCGAGAACACGAAACTCGTGGCTTTGCGAAGTCATCCCGAAGATACTCGGCGTGGACGCGAATAGAGGCGGAGCTTCCGAGGGACGCTTACGGTTGGATCTCGTCCCTTCCTTCGAGTTACGCGAGGTAACAAGTAAATTAGTTTACGTTTCTGCAAAATTTTAAATATATGATCATGTCTACACAACATAAGGTTGCATGCTTAGATGTGTGGTTAAATAATTTGAGAAATTATTTATGCTAAACCTTCCGCTGCACGTAATTAATTTTAAAATTACGAACCCGCATCCATGTCAACATGCACCCGGTCCAACAGTGGTATCAGAGCCGGTTAGTGTTCGACATAATCATATAATTGTTTTGCGGAAAACTTTGTCATGATCTCAATTTTGGAAAATTTTCCAATTATGAAAACTTTCCAATTATGGTAAATTTTAGATTTAGGAATTTCAAAGTTTGGAAATCCTCATGAAATTTCGCAAATTTTTGAAATATCCCTGTTTCTGAAATTTTATGATAATTGTGAAAACCTTCCATTTTTGGAAACTTTCCAATTTTGAAATTTCCTATTTTGGAAATTTTCCAATCTTGGAAATACGTAAGTTTTCTTTGTACCAGAAACTTACAATTATTCTGAAATTTTTTTATTTTTGGAAACTTTCCATTTATGGAAAGCTCGCAATTTTGGGCACTTTCTTTCAAGAAAGTCTAGACAAATTATGGAATATTAATTGACATTTAAATTCATAATTGGAAATTAAATTATTTACAAAATTCTTTATTTTGGATTGAGCCTCGGGGAGCCGTCCAATTTAAAGTTAGTTGTTATAATTAAATTTCCTAAATTGAATTTAAATTGTCAAATGTTTAATTTGGATTGAGCCTCGGGGAGCCGTCCAAATTATATTATCAATAAATTCTTATTTTGGATTGAGCCTCGGGGAGCCGTCCAAATTAAGTTATTTATTGATATTAATTTTCCATAAATAAAATATGTGATCAAATCTTGGAAATTTTTGAGGTGATTCTCAAACGATAATTTCCTTATTTGATTTATGAGGTGATGCTCTTACATATTATTGTCTCCAAAATTAATTAGGAAAATTGTTTCCTATAGAGTATATTTCCTTAAATAAGATTTTCATGAAAATAATATGTGGTTGAATTAAGGGAATCTGTCTCTTAATTTAATAAGATTTGATTTAGAGAAATCAAAGTCTTAAACATATTATTTCCGAAATTGATTATGACAATTTAGGAAATTGTTTCCCAAAACAATTCCTTGAATAAAGTGTGAAATTAGAATTAGGAAATCCGGTTCCTAATTCAATTAATGAGACTTGATAAATTAAGTCACATACATACTTTATTAAGGAAATCGTTAGAACATGACATAATTATATGTCATGAATGTGCTTAAAAGAAAAGGATGAGACCCAAAACCCCTTACAAAATATTAAGGCCAACACCTTCCATTAATATGGTTAGAACCGGAGTTTTGTTTCTCGTTTGGGTTGATGGACACATCCATGCCCGGCTTGAACCTCGACATGTTCAAACCATGGAATTAGTTTATGATTAATATAGTTGGAGTCAGAGGTCAATCCTTAGTTTTGGTTGTTGGACACATCCAAGCCTGACTAAACGGTTGAATGAGCTCCAACCATATTAAAACTATTTCTTGATTAATGGGTCAGCCTTAAGCTTGGAGCATCGATTTGTTGTGCCACAGCCAAGGTCGATGTAAAGAGAGGTGCAGTTGGGTGCTATGTATATTGTTGCATACTTGTTAATGAGTTAACAACCCAATGATTTATGCAAACATTCAATTAGTTGATAGCATAATGTGATAGTTACATATATGTAATATGTAATCGGTATAATTACCTACCTTCATAGCTAAGAATAACTTGATGGCCCCAGCCATGGTTGTTCTTATCTATGGATGGATATCAACCTATTTGGAGATGTTCCTACGATCTCCCGAATTGATAAAAAGGGTTATTCAATTCGAAAAATAAATAGGATTTAATGAATGTATATTGATGCATTCTTTATCATTCTCATCACATAACCTCAATTTGTATTTCTAGGATAATCACTTGATCATGTCTTCTCTGAATTTGCGTTCCATTTTGGACACCAATAAGTTAACTAAGGACAAAAGGATTGAAAAAGCACCAAAAGGCACTTGCCATCATTGTGGCAAGGAGGGCCACTGGCGAAGAAACTGCAAGGTTTATCTTGAGTCCTTGAAGAAGAAGGCATCCGATGCCCCATCCTCTTCAGGCATCTTCGTTATTGAATGTCACTCTATTTCCTCGTACACCTGGGTACTTGATACTGGGTGTAGCTCACATATATGTAATGACATACAGGGGCTAAGGAATAGAAGAAGACTCGTCAAGGGAGAAGCGAATTTGCAAGTTGGAAATGGAGCAAAGATTGCTGCTATTGCCATCGGAACATATTTGCTAAAGCTCCCTACTGGACTTGTCTTAGAATTGGATAATTGTTATTTTGTTCCTTCGTTAATAAAGAACATTGTATCTATTTCATGCTTGAATGAAAAGGGTTACCATTTAACTTTTAGTAACAATTGCTGTTACATAACTTTAAATGGTGTTCTTTATGGGACCGGAACTTTATGCAATGGTATCTACACGTTAGATTTATCCGGTGACATTTTCAATATCGAAGTTAGCAACAAACGTGCTCGAATAGATAATCAAATAGACTCCTATATGTAGCATTGTCGTCTTGGCCATATAAGCAAGAAACGCATGACCAAATTACACCGATGTGGAATTCTGGAATCATTTGAACCCGGTTCATTTGATACATGCGAATCATGCCTAAAAGGCAAGATGGCCAAATTACCCTTTTCCGGAAAAGGTAAACCAGTGGGAGAATTGCTTGGTCTAATACATACTGATGTATGTGGACCAATGTCAACTCTTGCACAAGGAGGCTATAGCTACTTCATTACCTTTATCGATGATCACTCACGATTCGGGTATGTGTTCTTAATGAAACACAAATCTGAAGCTTTTGAGAAATTCAAAGAGTTCAGAAGTGAAGTAGAGAAACAGCTTGGCAAAAGTATTAAGATACTTCGATCCGATCGGGGTGGTGAATACTTAAGTCAAGAGTTTCAAGATTATCTTAGGGACAATGGGATATTGTCTCAATGGACTCCGCCATATACACCACAGCATAATGGTGTATCTGAGAGGCGTAACCGAACCTTGATGGACATGGTTAGATCTATGATGAATCATGCAACTCTTCCAAAATCCTTTTGGGGCTATGCGCTTAAGACAGCTGTTTACTTGCTAAACAGAGTCCCGACCAAGGTAGTCTCTACTACTCCATATGAGACGTGGAATAGTAAGAAACCTCATTTATCTCACCTAAAGATATGGGGTTGTCCTGCTTATGTAAAGCGGACTATATCAGACAAATTGGATGCTAAGTCTGATAAATGTCTATTTATTGGATACCCTAAGGAAACGAAGGGTTACCAATTCTATCATCCCTTGGAACAAAAGGTGTTTGTTTCAAGGCATGCTGTATTTCTAGAAAAAGAATTTCTTTTACAAGAAAACAGTGGGAGTAGCATTGAACTTGAAGAAGTTCAAGAAACTCCAATAGACATTACAGAGACACCTAGTCTAGACCCACAACCGATAACTCATAATGATGAGCTATCAGTTGAACCTAAAACAACACCACTTCTTCGTAGGTCTGATAGGACACGCAATATTCCAGAGAGATACGGATTTCTCATAAGTGAATCGAACGACGTGTTACTCATTAACAATGACGAACCTATCAATTATGAAGATGTTCTGAATAATTCAGAAAGGGATAAATGGCTTGAAGCCAAGAAGTCGGAAATGGATTCCATGTACAAAAATCAAGTATGGGACTTGGTTAACCCACCTGAAGGGATTAAGCCCATAGGGTGCAAGTGGGTTTTCAAGAAGAAAACTGACATGGAAGGTAATGTTGTTACCTTTAAGGCTAGATTAGTGGCAAAAGGATATCGTCAGAAACAAGGAATTGATTATGACGAAACCTATTCGCCAGTAGCTATGCTTAAATCCATTCGGATGCTCCTGGCCATAGCAGCTCATTATGATTATGAGATATGGCAAATGGATGTGAAAACAGCTTTCCTTAATGGAAACCTGCTTGAGGATTATACATGATACAACCTGAAGGTTTCACAACGGTTGATAAAACCAAAGTATGCAAGCTTCGACGATCCATATATGGACTAAAGCAAGCATCCAGGAGCTGGAACATCCGTTTTGATGAGAAATCAAAGAGTTTGATTTCTCACAAAATCCTGACGAACCTTGTGTGTACAAGAAGGTTAGTGGGAGTGCAGTCGTATTCCTAATGTTATATGTCGATGACATATTACTTATAGGAAACGATATATCAGTCTTACAGTCAGTTAAAATTTGGTTGTCCAAAACTTTCTCCATGAAAGACCTGGGAGAAGCAACCTATATCCTTGGGATTAGAATCTATAGAGATAGATCAAAACGATTGCTTGGTCTTTTGCAGTCTACATATATAGACCGAGTGCTAAAAGGGTTTAGCATGTCGGAATCCAAGAAAGGTTACCTTCCCATCAGGCATGGGATCAACCTTTCGAAGTCTATGTGTCCACGCACAGAAGACGAGAGGATTTGCATGAATAAGATTCCTTATACATCCGCGATAGGATCTATCATGTATGCTATGTTATGTACTAGGCCCGATGTATCGTATGCTCTGAGCGTCACAAGCAGATACCAGTCTGATCCAGGAATGGATCATTGGGCGGCTGTCAAGACAATCCTCAAGTACTTAAGAAGAACTAAGGATGTGTTCCTAATATATGGAGAAGGTGATATGGTAATACGTGGGTATACAGATCCCAGTTTCCAGACAGATAAGGATGACTCCAAATCTCAGTCTGGATACATATTTATTTTGAATGGAGGCGACCACGGAAGGGGAATATATTACAGCTTCGGAAGTAGCAAAGGAAGTAGTCTGGATCAAGAAGTTCGTCTCAGAACTTGGTGTGGTTCCAACCATTGATGAAGCAATACCGGTTTATTGTGACAACAATGGAGCTATTGTACAAGCAAAGGAACCAAGGTCTCATCAGCGATCCAAACATGTGCTTCGCCGCTATCATCTGATCAGAGAGATTATAAGTAGGAATAATATACAAATTGAGAAAATTCCCACTGAAAGGAATTTAGCGGATCCTTTAACTAAGGCTTTGCCTCAAAGCAAGTTTAAGGGTCATGTTAGAGCCTATGGTATTGGATACCGTAGCGATTGGTATTAGGCCAAGTGGGAGTTTGTTAGTAATATGAGAAAAGTGTCCTAAGGCAATTGCCTTATGATTGTAATCATTTATTTTAATAAATGAATATTCACTATTTGAGTATACATGTTTATGTATTTAATTGAGATCTTAAACTCATTTACTGAATGTCCGCAATACAATTCACAGCATGAGAGAATTTGTGATGAATTCACAACTAGTGATTATCTCTACATGTGCAATTGTGAAGTATTGAAATTGCCCTAGTCGATGAATTGATAAAAACGGACACTATCAATTCTGTTGAGACTAGCATGAGTTATTCTCTAATCAGCTGATTCTCACTGGCTGGTGACATTGGGATGTCCGGAGATAAACATGAATGCTAGTTAAGGGAACTAGTTCATTGGAGTGACTGGCTCTAAAACATCATATGGTAGTCTACATATAGACATGTCAGTGAAGTTCTTACTGCAGCTTAAGTGCGATGTTCCTTTGACTTGCGGTGTTCAAGTCATCTTGGTCATGGAGATTTATACTATGACATCTTAAGCAAGCATCTCCAAGGAGGTGTGGACCCAGGATGATTGGGTATAAGCTGAAGTGCCCGAAGATGTTTGAACAGCTTACAAAGGATTCACCACTCCTTGCGAGGAGATGTATACCCAAGGCCTATCGTCGGATTGTTACTCGAAGCCTCTGGCCAGAGCATGACATGTTCAGAGTATGAATCTCTTAGATACATGAGAGTAATTAGAATCCATAGGACGAGAAAACGATACTTGGGCTAGGTTTGACGTAGTCAGCCTAGTGGGGACTGACAAACATAGACCATGTCGAAAACCAAGTGGGTATAAGATGGTGAAGGGAATGGGGCACGATTCATTATAGCTGCTGAAGGGTTTCAGAATTGTTTTTGAGGTCAACCGTTGATCTTTCGATTAATTGGGGATCATGATGTACTACTAGGTGCAACTCATGATCGTTCTATAATTGGTTAATTATAGACGACCAACATAAATCGAAAGCCTATTTAGTCACACGCACTACGAGTAATCTGAGGGATTTAAAACGAGTTGAAAATTGAATTTTCCAATCAAGAGAGACTAGGTTTGGTTGAGCCAAACGATAAATCGAATCTGAATTTTTCAGAGACGCATCGGAAGCGTAAAATGGCTAAGTCTTTTGAAGAGTTAATAGATGAATTAAATGAGTTTAATTCATTGGGGCGTGGCCTGGATAGGCCGGCCAAAGAGGGACCCCACCCTCTTTGCTTGGCCGACCACAACAAAGGGAGGGAACCAAATTGTTTGGTTCAATTTATAAAATAAATCATGTATGGTTTGTTTTATAAAATTATGGATGATATAAATTTTTTATATAAACCAAGGTTTGGTTTATTTTTCATGGAAATTAAAATGAACAATGGATTGGTTTATTTTATTTTATAAAATCAATCATCGATTGATTTATCATGATAAAGAAATTTATATAAAGAAATTTATATAAAGAAATTTATTTTTCATGGAAATTAAAATGAACCATGGATTGGTTTATTTTATTTTATAAAATCAATCATGGATTGATTTACAATGATAAAGAAATTTATATAAAGAAATTTATATGATAAATTTCTTATGATAATTTATTCCATAATAAAAAAGAGTCTTTGTTGATTTTTATCTTGAATTAAAATATGATTTTAACCATGATATAAAATCAAGACTTGGCATGATGGAATAAGTCATAGAAAATTTATATGATAAATTTCTTATGAAAATTTATTCCATAAGAAAAAAGAGACTTGGCGGTTGAGAGGCCACTATATAAAGGACCCAAGGCAAGGCTTGGAATTCATTCGAAATAATCCAAGTATTCTTGCTTGGGCTCTCTCCCTCTCCTCCTTCCTCTTTGCCGGCCACAAGCCTCTCCCCCTTTCTTCTTGCCGTGAGCACAAGGAGAAGCACCAAGGCGACGAAGTTCTTCCGTTGGGACGATCTTCCTCTCCGGCCATCATCACCTTGGGATTGGGCGTAAGTCATCTTCCTCCTTCTCGCCGGAATTGTGATTCCGACCAACCTTGGTGGTGAGTTTTTCAATGTGATTAATTCTCTCTTGGTTTTTGTCGCGTTCTCGGAGAATCTAGTAGTTCTCGAGAACACGAAACTTGTGGCTTTGCGAAGTCATCCCGAAGATACTCGGCGTGGACGCGAATAGAGGCGGAGCTTCCGAGGGACGCTTACGGTTGGATCTCGTCCCTTCCTTCGAGGTACGCGAGGTAACAAGTAAATTAGTTTACGTTTTTGCAAAATTTTAAATATATGATCATGTCTACACAAGATAAGGTTGCATGCTTAGATGTGTGGTTAAATAATTTGAGAAATTATTTATGCTAAACCTTCCACTGCACATAATTAATTTTAAAATTACAAACCCGCATCCATGTCATCATGCACCCGGTCCCAACAAGTCTAACTAGTTTGATCTGATTAGCTAGATTGAACAAAAAAAGAAATTTTGAAAAAGACTGAGAAAAGTTTGAAAACGATTTTTGAAAAAGAATTTTTGAAAAAGATTAAGAAAAATTTGAAATTGAATTTTTTGAAAGAGATAAAGATATTTGAAAAAGAATTTTTGTAATGAGGAAAAATTAACAGGATTTCGATTGATCTAACTTTTATTCATCCTAACCATCTCACCCATTTCTAAATGACAAAACAGAGATCCTTATCTGTTTTGTGAGATGCTTTCAATTTTATTTTCAAAATTAGGTAATGTTTAAGATATGGTTGAACCATGAGTTAGATTCAGATTTAAGATTTAATAATTTTAAAAAAAAATTAGTATTTGACTTCTAGGTCTTGGCGAGGCACAGGGGTCTTCTTTGGACTAGGCCTTAGTATTATTGGATCAACAACCCGTTCCTAGACAAAGCCGCATAATGAAATAATATTTTTAAATTCCTCGTTCAGAAACCTTGGTCTAACTAGTCAAGGATGTGTCAAGGTAGCTTCGGCTAGTTCCATCGGACTATGAAGACCAAATAAGAGACGACTTCCCCTACTTAACTCCCTAGATGACTTTCCTAACATACTATCAGCTCGCCCCACCCTAATACTAGGTTGTGCATGTTTTAATCAGATCTAGTCCTTAACTAACCATTTCAAATCCTAAGCATGATAATTTATGAAAAAAATAAATAAGCAAGCATCAAGGAAGGTATTCAATCAAAAACTATCTACCCGCATAAATAGTCTTTTTATTGGCTCCCCTGGATCATATCCCCGATATAGTCTATCTAAGTAATAGATATGATCCTTGGGGATCCAATATTGATTTGGTCCGTCTTGAGTAGTCAAGCTTAGTTTGGGGACCCATGCTTGGAATTAGGTACTAGGGCGGTTAATTACTAAGTAGTAGGACCTAACTCACGAATTCGATTTAAATCCAATTCCGAATCGATTTAGAACATATTTATGTTTTCCAAGAATCATATCAAGATTCATGGAACCTAGGGTAAATTGTTCCAAATTTACTCTGAGTTCTTTGACTTGAGCTTTTAGGGAGGAATTCTCTTCCTCAAGTCTTTGGACTTGAGTTGAGATTTCTTCCTAAACTTCCACAAACAAAGGACTCGAGCTGGGCTCTTCTTTATGGAGTTTTACCACTTCTCGGAGAGACCTGACCCGGTCATTGGACTTAGTCAGTTTACGAGATAAGTAGGAAATCAATTCGTAAAGATCCGGTTTGGAAAAACCCGTTACCTTATGTTGGCCAGTTTCCGACAGTGAGACAGTTCCGTACTCCGTTTCTTCATCTAATTCAGAGTTAATGTCGATCTCGTCTTTAGCTATTAAGGCGAGGATGTTGGAGTGCGTTGGATCATCCTCGTCCGAATCCGAAGATGAATCGACCCAGGTTGCTTGCAACGCCTTCTTCCTCCGTTGCTTCTTTGTCTCCTTCACATTCAGTCACTCGGACTTGAAGTGCCCCTTCTTTCCACACCCATAATAGGTGAGTCCGCCTTGTTCTTTGGTTCAGCTGGATCATCCTTTAGTTGTTCCATTTTCTTCTTCTTTTGGGCCTTCCGAGCTCTAAACAACTTCTGGATGATGTTCACAAGCTTCGCCAGCTCTTCCTCTTCAGATTTTAAGTCAGAATCCAGTTCCAGTTCCGGTGTCTTCTTCTTGATTTTTTTTGCAATCAAAGCCACACTTTTCTCTACAAGCGAACCGTTAATCTGCTCATGTAACTCGAAATCAGAAAATAACTCATCTAATTTTATTTTTGAATGGTCCTTAGAAACTTTGTAAGCATCAACCATAGATGCCCACAGCGAGTTTCTAGGGAATGAATTTAACGTATACTTGATTATATCTCTATACTCGATCGTGTGCCTGATGATGTGGAGTCCGTTCATAATTTTTTGAATCCGAGCATGCAGTTGGGAAGCAGTTTCTCCGTTCTGCATTTTTAGATTATATTGTTTATTCAACAAAAGATCGTGACGGCTCAACTTAGTGTCGGAGATTCCTTCATGGAGTTCTATGAATTTGTTCTAGAGTTCTTTGGCACTATTGAAGGAACCGTGTGGTTAAGCTCCTCCTTTGTAAGTCTACATCGGAGGGTTTGTGTCGCCTTTGCTTCAGCTTCAATTCACTTTTTGGCAGCGACATCCCATTTGTCGTAGCTCAGTACCACCCCTTGCTCGTCTCTTGGAAGGTCGAATCCGGTTTGGATTATTATCCACATGTCCACCTAAGTTTTTATATGGGCATCCATCCGACTCTTTCAATACCGGAAGTCTTCCCCAGAGAAGAGAGGGGGCGAGCAATATTGTAGCCCTCTTGCAAGGCCATAAGGATAGTAGAGAGAAATCCGAACTTACAAAAATAAAACAATAGAATGTATCAAGACTTTAGTCTTGGATTAGCAGTGTGGGATAAAAAAATGCGACTGAAGAGAACTTCAAAAAAGTGACAAAATTATCCTTTTTAAAAAAACTATGAAAAATCCGAAAAGTGCTCAAGTGGTGGTTTCACCAAAATTGAGCATCCCCCGCTCTGATACCAATTGTGAGATTGAGATTGAGCGATAGAGGGGAGTGAATATCACTTCACAAAATCTTCAGATTTAAAACTTAAACGACTAATCGATAAAGTCCACATCGGAAGCTTTGAGAGTAAGCGCAGGAGTTAGAGAGAGATAAAGCAGCGAAAACAATCAACAAATCACGATCGCTAACTCAAGTTGGTTTTACTTGCTTCAAAGTCTTGACCGACTCCTACTGCAAGGACCACGATCCTTGACCGTTTACTTTGGACGTTATTAATAATCGCAAGAAAGTTTACAAGTTACAAACTGAAGTGTGCAATAAAAAATGAATAATTATATCGACTCCTGAAATGAGAGGACAGGTCTTCGTTTGGAGAGTCAGACAACATTTCAGCGTCATATGAACTTCGATCACGCAATACACAGAAGAAGAAAGTGATGACAATGTTTCAATTGATGTTCTGGACATCTACACTTGACCCTTTTTATAGTACTTACTTAAACGCCTAAATGACCATTCAGGTGCTCCCGTTGCAGCATATCAGGCGGAAACTCTATCTGCTGCCCGGAAAAATTCTATCCTGGCCAGGCGCCTGAGTGCTGACGTGGATCCTCCACTCAGCACTCACCTCGATAGCCAGGATTCTGACCATTATGCTAGCTCAACCACCATTTTGCTAGCTCTCAGGGACTTAACTCCCATTCAGGCGCCCTAGTCAAGCTGTTTTCTCCTTTTAGCTGCAACAAGGGTTAGTTCCATACATCCAATAATATACATAAATGAAACATGTATGAATCACAGTCAGTGTTGTCTTGGTCCTGACTTTCAAGTTTCACCTGAAACCCTCGGTCGGACCGATGCTTACTGTTCTATCTCCGGGGGAACGTGTCCTCACCTACTCCTCTCAAGAGAGTTTACCTCGTGGGATCCTTGTAATCAATAAAGGGGGGCGAATAGCGATTACGTAAAATTTTTGGAATAATCAGAAACACAGCGGAAGAATAAAATCACAATGTTGAAGCGTTTTCTTTTTACTTGGTTCGGAGTCTTTAACGGCTCCTACTCCAAGGCCCACAGTTCTTGTCCGTTTTCGTTGGGCAATTCTATAAGTCGAATGAAAGTTACAAATATGTAGTTTAAAGTACAGAATTGAAACAACGAATTAATATTATACCGACAACACAATAACGATTGCGGAGTGTCTTGGGCGGCATGTCGTCCCTCTTGATCATTTGCGGCCTCGAAAGAACTCGAGCACAGAAGAAGTCTGAAGAGCGTTGGAGTGCTTGAGTTGCAAGAAAGCCTTTTTGCGTTGAATGAAATTGATGTCGGAAAGCAAAGGGGTGAAGCCCCTTATATATAGTGTTCTCGGGCGCCTGAGACTTATGGGGTGCTTGCCATGTCTTGTGAATCGGGCGCTGCAGACTCGGCCAAACACCTATCCTCTAGTCTTGGGCGCCTATGATGCTTGAGGCGCCTGATGGCTCACGGGCGCTTGGGATGCTGGCTTCTTGGGCACTTGAGCCCTCTCAAGCGCCTAGGATGCAGTAGTAAACACCTTTCACTCCTGCAACCAGGGTTAGTCCAAGAATAGTACAAAAATAAATAATAAGCATATGAATCACAGTCGGAGCTAACCGTTCAAAATGAAACCCTAGGTCGAACCGACGCCTACTGTTCCCTTTTCTGGGGAACGCATCCTCACCTACTCCTCTCAGGAGAAGTTACCTTTTGCCAACTGGCTCCTCCGATTGGACTTTTACTCGATCTCTGAGACTGTCGGATCTCGAGACATCCGTACCTCAACCCGCCTCTACTTATGTCCGCAATCCTCGCTCGGCTAAGACTCCTACCCAATCTTCCGGATTAGAACTTCATTGCCCAGTCCATGACCAGGACTTCTTGCCCAACCCTCGGCCAGGTCTTCATGCCCAATCCTCGACCAGGACATCTTGCTCAACCCTGCAAGTCAAGACTTCATGCCTAGGTGAACTAGGACTTTCCTACACACTTGGTAAATTCATTAGATAACAATACAAACTTAACTTTGAACCCTTTGACATTATCAAAACCAGGTTCGATCTGGTGCTTTCGGCACCAACAATCTCCCCCTTTTGATTTATTGCAGCACCGTTCAAAAGTTAAGTTAAAAAACAGAAAACAAATTCATGATAGTTATGTACTGAAAAGAAGGAACAAAATAGATTTACTACTCTCCCCCTTAATTAGTTCTCTCCCCTTTTTTTCTTAGAAACATTTTCAACACTTAGCAAAAATTTGAAACATTGCATAAGGCTTCTTTTAATTTAAAAATCTCCCCCTGAAGTTTTTGAGGATATGCAATTTTTCTATTTTGAAAGTTTTCCAAAAAAGATTTTGAAAACTTTTGAGTAAAGGAAAGTTTTGAGAAGAACAAATTTTGAAAGTTCTAGGTTAAAGTTTTTCTCCAACAGAATTTTCTGAAATGAGTAGCATTTTCTCAAAAGGCTTTTCAGGAGATAAAATTTTCTTTTTCAAAAAAGTTGAGCAACAAACTGAAAAATTATTTTGAGAGAAAAAAAAGTATTTTAACTTGATTTGGACTTTTCTGAACATAGATTTTCTGAACACAAAGATTTTGAGAGTAAAATAATTTTGAAAATTGACTTTTTCGAAAACATAAATTTTGACTTTTTCAAAAACAAAGAAAGATAATTTTAACTTGACTTGGAAAAAAAACTTGACAAAAAGTTTTTAATTTTTAACTTGAGAAAAAGATAATTTTTATCTTGACTTTTTTCTCTCTCCCCCTTTGTCATATATATAAAAAAAGACAAAAAAACATGATTGGCATGAAAAAAATAGTTATGTATCAGAGCCTACTTACTTTACAAAGATAATGAAGAAAACTGACCGACAGTAAGTAATGGAATTGAGCTCAATTTGACCCATGTAATAAATTTTGAACCAAGTTAATATATTAGTGAGTACAAGCATGAAAAAAATTTTCATAAAAAATTAATCAAATTAACTTCTTTCGGTTCCTGTCTAACTCAGTTAGCTACTTACTAACTGTTATATAACAACAGATTTTACTTGAGTTAGTCAAGTTAAGTAGCCTGATCAAGTTAGACTTTCTAAGCTTGAATACATAACTTGATTGCTGTTCAAATATATTTATCACCCCAACTGCTCTTGATGCACTGACTTAAAGCATCTTGAGTCAAGGCATAGACCTAAGCATTTCAACCCAATCTAGGTTATCAATCAAAGTACTCTAATGTGTTTGTGAGATGCTGGCTTCTAGGTCTATAGGAGCATGCAATCCTAGGGTTAAGTCCTAAGCTGAGTCTATTGTGTAGAAAAACCCTAGTTTTGAAGGGGTAAATTTTTTGTTAAAAAAAAATAAATTGGAAAAATATTTTAAAATTCAAAGCTTAAAAAATATGATTTTTTATAAAAAAACATGATATATATATATATATATATAATTTTAAAATAAAGGACAGTGTAAAAAAATAGTCCTATTCTACTAAGCACATTCCTAATGAAAATGAACTCAGAATGCATAAGTCTAAAGTAGATGATCAAGTCAATTTTTACAACCAAGGAAAGTCAGAAAACAAATCCCTAGTACAATATCAAGCTAAGAAAACCAGCCCGGATGTCAAGAAGAGCCAGGACACCACGACCAAAACATCAATATCATCTCCTCATGTCGGGCCTGGTCTACTGCGAGTCTCTCATCATGTCAGGTCTGTGTTGGTGCAGAAAGCACCCAAGTCGAACCTGAATTTTGATAATGACAACAGGGCTCAAAAGTTAAGTCTTACTTGTTATTTAAACATGTTACTCTAGTGTGCAGGGTAAAAAGTCCTAGCGAAGGACTGCTAGGCACTGGCGAAGGAATGCCAGGGTAAAAAGTCCTAGCGAAGGACTGCTAGGCACTGGCGAAGGAATGCCAGGTCACAAAGCCCTAGCGAAGGACTGCTAGGCATTGGCGAAGGAATGCCAGGGTACTAAAGCTCTAGCGAAGGACAGCTAGGCACCGGGCGAAGGACAGCTTGGTATCCAAGACCTGGCGAAGGACCGCTAGGCAAAAGTCCAACCAGAGGAGCGGTTGGCATCAGGTACATTCTCCCGAGAGGAGTAGGTGAGGACGCGTTCCCCATCGAGGGAACAGTAGGCGTCGGTTCGACCTAGGGTTCCATTTTGGAGACCCAAAGTCAGAACCAAGATAGCTAAGGTTGTATAAACTAATATCTTGTTGCTTTATAGTGTTTTAGACTAACCCTGGATGCAGGACTGAAGGAACGAGTGTCTGCAGCTCAGAGAGCCTCAAAGGAGTGAGGCAAAAGCTGACCAGGGCGCCCGGAGTGTCCCGAGCGCCCCCAAGGTGAAAACAAAATGCATAATGCAAAGGAAGGCTTCGACAGTTCATGTTCGGGGCGCCCCCATGCTTCCGAGCACCCCCGCTGCACTCGGGCGCCCCCAGCGCTTTGGGCGCCCCCAGGTGAAGCTACCGAAGCAGCTCCAACGAAGCCAAGAGGATAAGAGTTTGACCCGGTCAATCCGGGCGCCCCCAGCGTCCCGGGTGCCCCGGTCAAGATCTGATCCCGAGTTTGAAGGGATCAGAAGCGGACCGAGTTAAAGGTGGATCGGCCGACACGTGGGGGGGCGCCCCCGACGTTCCGGGCGCCCCCAGGGCCTATAAAAGGGCCCTCGACCCCGAGGCTTCAAACAACGAATTCTTTCAACGCTTCTACGCTCTTCTGCTTCCGCGCTCTGCTCCGGCAACCTCCCGACTCAAGATACAAGCGCAGACGACGTCCTCTTGCTCTGGAAAAAGTAATCTACATCAGACGTCGGTAAAAAGAAGAGTTTAATTTCAGTACTGCAATTTAACTGTAATTCCATTTCTGTAACTGATTTTGCGCGATTATAGTATTGCCCGCAGTAAATGGTCAACGACCGTTGGCCTTGGAGTAGGAGTCGACCTAGGCTCCGAACCAAGTAAAAACCTTGGTGTCTGTGTGTGTTTGTTTTTAATCTTCCGCTACGCATTCTCTTTTCAAATCCGAACGTTTTCCGATATTCACCCCCCCTCTATCGGTTCTCTCGATCCAACATTCTGAAGGGCATCCATCTGCTCGACATGATGGGCCTCCATCTCCACTCGAAGACTATGAACCTCCATCTCTATCCACGTGAGGCGCTGGTCCGTAATCATCGAAGGGGGGGGGGGTGGAGACTCTCTCAGCTTCTCCTCGATCTTGGCGGCGAGATCTACTACAACAACGTCCACCTCATCGTCCGAGTCGACCTAGGGTGGATCACCTCGTCGTCTCCATGATATGACCCCGGTGGCCGAGATATCTACAGCGGCTAGGGAAAAGTTACTAATTCCTATTTCGTCAAACTCGGTCATCGTGATGATCTCTCCGACAGAAACATCACGACCGTAATGATGGAAAAGTGCGGTCAATATGTGACAGTAGGGGGTCCACACTCTAGAGTGAGTGGAGATGCTAGAGGCATAGATGATCGTCTGGAACATATGTAGACCGATGTTTATGTCCAGATAATGGATCATCGCGTAATGTAAGAATGAGTCAAAGGGAGGCATAACTGCTACATCCCGTGAAATCAGGGGAAGAATGCAGAGAACCAGGACTCGATAGAGGGCGTAGTCCTGGATGCGTAGATCGACGGATCGAAAATTCTGAACCGTCGGATCTCTCTCACGTCTGAAAAAAATAAGAGTAATGAAGGTCGAGGGTAATGTGGGAGTAAGGGGCGGGAAAGGGAAGATCCTTAAGAGGATAACAAAAGAAGGTTGACTGAGAGGGTCATATTCTAAGAAATCTAGTAAATAGGGAAGGAGAAATGGTAAGTGGAAGGGTCTGAACATTAGTGGTGTAGCAGAAGTCATCGACTTTGACCAAGTTGTTATAAAACTCGACACATAAAGTCGCGTTAATAGAATGATTATAGTATACTAATTTTTCTAGTTGGTAGTAAGTAATGACATCAATAGCTGTAGGACAGGACTGGGTAAAGAATCCCCTATTCAGATAACTAGTCTTTATGGGTTTGTACATAGTGGTAGCAAATTTATTAAAAAGGGCTAATGTAGGGAACCTAAGGTCAGGGCTAGGTTTGGTACCGGGGTCGGTCTCGATAGGACGACGTTTGCTAATAATAATCAACAATTGAAATAAATAATAATAATAAGTCGAAAAAGAAGAATAAACTTTGAAAAACATACCGAGGAGGCATTGTAGGAGAGAAAGAAGAGAGGAAGACTTGGGATGCTTGAAAAGACTCTTAGAAGTGAGGAAGAGGTGTGAGTTTGGTGTGGAAAGGGTGCCATGGGCGAGTGTTGGTGCAAGATGCATCAATGATGTCCTCCTCTAAGTGTTTCAATGTTGAAGTGAACCAGTTCAGGAAGGAAGAAGTAAGAAGCACCGGAGGAACTTGTAAGGTGATTTGGGCGATTTGAGCGACCCAAGCGATTTTGGCGACAACAGGGCGATTTTGCGCCGATCAAGAGCGCGCGCGCTCCTTTCTTCTTGCGGCTCCGGCCGCCGGTGATTGAAGGGAGGCGGAGATGAACATCTCCATTCCCCCACAATTACCGATTCTCTCAGATAAGCAGTTTCCTAATCTGCCTGCGTCCCATGTCCCAAATCGATCCATTTCCACTAAGTCCACGGCTGAAGGTATCGAATCGGCACCACCCCAAGCGGGTAATTCCTACGTTACAGTGCTGAAGTCAACTAGAAATCCTGATAAAGCTTCATTTGCGGCGGTGCTGAATCCTTCACGCGCTTTCATGAAGAGCTTTGATGGTGTAGGAGAAGATTTTAAGAAGGCGATAATTTACAACAACAAACCAGGTATATTCTATTCTGAGGATGAAGTGGCGAGCTTAGCAAAATCGTATGAGTTTGCTTTCATTGGAAAATTTTCTGGTTTGCGGCCAACACAAGCTGTGGTTTTACAAGCTTTTCGGAATCTTGGTCTATCAGGATTTTATAATATTCAATTTCTTCTGTCGGGGTATATTTTTATTCATCTTACATCAAATGAGGATATGGTGAGAGTGTGGATGCGAGGTATTTGGTATATTGGTGGCGTGCCACTGCAGATTTTCAAATGGTCGCCAAATTTCTCTTATGCGGCTGAGTCTTCAGTGATTCAGGTATGGATTCAACTGCCGGATCTTCCAATTCACATGTTTGATAAAAATTGCCTTTATGCGGCTGCTCAAATCGTGGGGAAGCCTATCAAGATTGATGAGGCCACTGTTGGAGGATTGAGACTTACTATGGCATGCGTATGTGTCAAAATTGATTTGCTAAAGCCGAAGGTGGAAGAATTTTGGATTGGAATTGGCAAAGAAAAATGGCTACAAAAGGTGATTTATGAAAAGCATACTAATTATTATGGATATTGTTTACACTTGGGCCATTCAGAAGAGAAGTGTTATGCAAATGGCAAGAATTTGAAATTGATGAAGAAAGATTTAATGGAAGAACAGATTAATGGTGGGGAGGACCTGAGAGTTATCTTAATAAGAAAACGTGATTCAGAGAAAGGAATGGAAGGGGCTCTTCGGAAATCTTTTGCAAGGGAGGAAGTTATAAATAAAGGTGAAGCAGATAGAAATGTTTGGGTGCAGAAAAAGGGGCTATCAACAGATAAAACAGATGCAAATATTGTTAATGAGAAGTTGGGAAATTAGTTTCAGGTCCTTGGTGACTTGGAAGAGAAGGATCACAGTAAGGTAGATGGATTGGAGGAGTTGATAGAGGAAGGCAGGGGTTCAGAGGAAGATGGTGGAAGGGATGCAATAAGACAAGCTGTGGAAGATCTAACAAAGGAGGTGCCACATGCATTGAGCCCAGTTCGTATGATGATGAGAGGAAGTTCAAAAGTAGGTAATCAAAGTGATTTGAATCAGAAGGGAGGTCAAGATACAGTTTCTGTACCGATTATGGAAGGAATTCAGAATGTGGTTGACACCGTAAGTGATAGAAATATACAGCAGTTGTATCAAGATGGGGACTTAGGGAGGCTGGAAATTGTTTCTGAAATATCTAAAGGTGTGGCCTCAATTCTTCCAGAAAGATTGGGAGACTGCAGTGTTAATTAGGATCAGCTGGAATTTGATCAGGGGGGTATGTTGTTTGCATCAGATAAAAATGGGATTTCAGGAAAAGTTGTAGAATCGAAATCCTTTGAGGAAGAGGTAGACTTGGATAGGGAGGAAGGTGTTCTCTTACAGAGGAGTTCTTATATATCTCTGCCACCAAGGAAGTATGCTAATCAGTTTGGTCCGCAACATAAGGTTTCTGGTATTGATGATATTTTTATGAATCAAAGGGTCACCAGGAGCAAAACTCAGGCGCAGAGTGGTATTTCCTCTTCTAATTTTTAATGTCTGGGATTTTCTGGAATATAAGGGGGATAGGTAATGAAGCATCATTAAGAAGAGTACATTATTTAAAGAAGTATCATCATGTAAAGTTTTTGGGGATCCTTGAACCTTTTATTTCGCTTGATGAAGGTTTTATAACTAAAAGATTGGGCTTTAGTGCTGCAATTACTAATGCTTCGGGGAAGATATGGTTTTTGTTTGATCAAAATATCGATTGTGTGGTGTTAATAGATCATGAGCAGTTCTTACATCTAAAGCTTTCATCTGTATTATTTCCTATGGACATTCTGATGACAGTGGTGTATGCTAAATGTGATAGAATTGAAAGGAGGCTATTGTGGGAGAAATTGCTGGAGATAAAACCTTCTATAGATGAATTTTGGCTGGTGGGTGAAGATTTCAATGTGATAGCAGGATCAAATGAACACTCAGCAGGAATTCTGAATAATCTAGGGGCAGTGACTGAGTTTAATAACTTTATAATGTTGTCAGGGCTTCTTGATGCTGGTTTTGTTGGGGATAAATTCACTTGGACTAATAGCAAAATATGGAAGAGGTTGGATAGGGTTTTGATATCTCCTTCATGGAATGCAGGGGAGTTTTCTGTGAAGATTGAACACTTAAGCAGGGTACTGTCGGATCACAGTCCATTGTTAATTTCATTTCCTGGATTTTCCAAGCCGGTGGCTTCGTTCAGATTTCAAAAGATGTGGACAAAACATCATAACTTTCTACTTACAGTTCAGTTGAATTGGATGTTGCCTAGTTTTAGGCATGGTATGCAAAACCTACAGTTTACACTCAAACAGTTGAAAAATCATTTAAAGTGGTGGAACAGTGATGTTTTTGGGAATATACATGACAATGTTAAAAAAGCAGAAGAGTCATTTGCAGAGGCAGAAAGAGCTTTTGATTTGAATCCAAATTTGGAGAATAAAATGCTTATGGAAAAGCTCCAAGCGGCTCTTAATCATACACTATATATGGAAGATATGTTTTGGAAACAAAAGGCGGCAATTAAATAGATGGGAGAGGGGGAAAAGAACACTATGTTCTTTCATAATCTGGTACAAAAGAGAAGAATGAATAACAGGATTTGGAGAATTTGGGATGAAGGTGTTTGCTTGGAAAAATGTGAAGACATATGCTTATCAGGTGCTCGGTTTTTTGAGAAGTTATTGTCAGGGGAGGAGTTTAGGTGTGATACAGTGAATATGGATGTTATTCCGAGATTAGTAACTTCAAGTGAGAATGCTTCTTTAGTGGTTCCACCATCAATTGAAGAGATAAAAAAAAGTCATTTGGGAGATGGATGAGGATAGTGCTGCTGGTCCGGATGGATTTTCGATAGCTTTTTATGTTTCTTGTTGGGATATTGTAAAGAATGACGTTCACCAGGCGGTGTTAGATTTCTTCAGAGGAGATATGTTCCCAAAAAGTATGGCAGCAACTACTATATATTGTTCTTATTCCTAAAGTTGGTCAGGCACAACAATGGCAGGATTTCAGGCCAATTAGTTTATGCAATGTTTCAAATAAAATTATCTCCAATTTGCTTGCTAATAGGTTGAATATTTTTTTGGATAAAATTATATCCTCATCACAAAGTGGTTTTGTATCAGGAAGGTTGATTTTAGATAATATTCTTTTGGCTCAGGAATTCAATCATAGACTGAATCAGCATGTTAGAGGTGGGAATTTAATTTTGAAGCTAGATATGGCTAAGGCATATGATAGAATCCAATGGGTTTTTTGTTTAAGGTGATGTATGCGTTTGGTTTCTCTAATGAGGTGATTGATTGTTGTAGAAGATGTATCACAAATTGTTGGTTTTCAATAAAGATCAATGGTCATCTTTTTGGTTTTTTTCAATCGAAGAGAGGTCTCAGGTAGGGGGATCCTATTTTTTCATTATTGTTCATAATTGCAGCGAAATTCTTTTCAAGAGGGTTAGATCAATTGTTTGCAAAGTTTCCTCAGTTGTTCTTTTTATTTGGCTGTGAATTTAGATTATCTCATTTAGCATATGCAGATGATGTGATGATTCTGATGAATGGGTCTTTGAATTGTGTGAAAAGGGTAATGGATTTCTTGTAGAAGTATATGATCTTTTCTGGTCAGTCCATAAATCCTGCTAAAAGCTCTTTTTATCCTTCTAAAGGAATATCTATAGCTCAAAGAAATAAGATTGCAGTTGTAACAAGATTTTCGGAAGGGGCAGCCCCTATCATGTATTTAGGAGTTCCAATAATGGCGGGAAATAGGAAAGCAGCTTTATTCCAACCAATTTTGGAGAGAATAAGAACGAAACTATGTGGGTGGAATGTCTCGAGGCTTTCTCATGGGGGTCGGTTATTGCTTATCCAAAGTGTTTTGGTTTCAATGCCATGTTACTTGCTACAAGTTATTATGCCGCCCTTGTATATTCATCATCAACTAGAAATGTTATTTGCTAGTTTCTTTTGGGGTTCTTCGGATGAGGGGAAGAAAACACATTGGATTTCTTGGTTAGAGATTTGTAAGCCTAAATTGGAAGGTGGGTTAGGTGTCAGAAAATTATCAGACGTGGCAACAACTATGGCTATTAAACTTTGGTTTCGGTTTAGAGAGCAAAACTCAATTTGGGCAGGTTTTATGGTGAAAAGATATTGTGGAGAAATTGCTCCAAGTGTGGTTCCATTAAAAAATAATGCATCCCCTTGTTGGCGGAGGTTATGGAAAATTCGGAATGTTGCGGAGCGTCATAGTGGTTGGATCCTTGGAGAGGGTAAGATCAAGTTTTGGTTTGATAATTTTCTGGATAGAGGGCCTTTATTCCAAGCTTGTTCAACTAGTGGAAGCCCTAATTGTTGTGTATCAGAATTGAGGGAGGATATGGAATGGAATTTGTTGAAGTTGCAGCATCGGCTGGAATCCTAGAAGAAATAACTGCAGTGCCTTTCTCCTCATTAGAACAGGACAAACTAGTTTGGAAACATAATCAAAATGGCAAATTCTCATTGAAATCGTCTTGGAATTGCATTAGAGAGGTAGATGTGCCGAATACCTTTTGGGTGGTATGTTGGAGCAAGATGTTGGTAACAAAGATTTCTATCTTCTTTTGGAGATTCAGAAGACGGCGATTGCCGGTAGAGGAGATATTAAAGAAGAGAGGTGTGAGCATAGCATCAAAATGCCAATGTTGCAAGGAGGAGGAGTCATGGGATCATCTTTTTTTTTCTAATGAGGTGGCGAAAGAGGTATGAGACTATTTTGTGGATTTGTTTGCAGTTCATAATTGTCACTGGTTTGAAAGTTGGAAAGTAGGAAAAACATGGTCACACCAGGGAAACATTCGAGAGATTGTACCCATATTGATTATATGGTTTATTTGGCTGGCGCAGAATGATGCCAAGCATAGAGATTTAAAGATGTCTGGCAAGAAAATCATTAGACAAGTTGTGAACTATGTTGGCATGGGCATGGCTGAAGGGTTAATTAAAAGCTATCAATGGAAAGGGTTCTCTGCAGTTGCTTCCAAGTTAGGATTTCAGGTTCGGTTAAGGGTGATGAATACTATTACTTCAGTATTTTGGAAGAAGCCTATGTTGGGATCATATAAGCTCAACACGGATGGTTGTTCTAAAGGTAATCCTGGGATGTCATCGTATGGTTTTTTCATCAGGGATGGTACTGGATATTTGATGCAAGCGTGTTATGGTGTGATAGGGGTTGGACCAAATATAAGAGCAGAGTTGTTTGCTATATGGAAGGGGTTGGAAGTGTGTATAGAGAACAATTTTGTCCCAGTTTGGTTGGAGTCTGATTCCTTAGTAGCATTGAAAATAATTCAAGATCAGTCGGTTGGATGGGAATTGCGTCATCTGGTGCTTAGGATTAAAAACATTTTATACAAACATCAATTTCGGTGGTCACATGTCTATAGGGAGGCTAATGTCGCGGCAGATTGGCTTGCTAACAGAGCCTTTGTGACGGGAGGGGATAAGACTTGGAAGAAAGGGGAAGAACATAAGGAGTTGATTGGGATTTGTAAATTGGACAGGTTGGGGTTGCCGTATGTAAGGATGGCAACTAGGATGCGGCAAGATTCCTTTCCTGCTAAGGGTATTGGCTAAGAAGTGGATCAGAAGGATTTCCATAGAAGTTGGAGTTATATTTCTGAAACTGTAATGGAGGTATGTTGTGATTGGCTAGGTTTTGTTCTTCTGGATTTTATAATTGTAGTTAAAATGTGCTAAAAGGTATCAAGTCAGCAAGTTGTCTCTTGAAGATTGATGGTGTACAAATATTTTGTGTGTTCCATTTATATGGTGTGGTCATGTGCATGGGTTGGCTGTTGGTTTCTGCAAATATGTGATATGGAGGCTGTGGTTGATAGATAGGCTGAAAGAATTGGATTTGTCAGCTGGAATTTGTGTACCAGTGAGAAGTGTTCAGAAAGTGCTGATACTGTCAAATTGCCAATTGAGAAAGATGCTTTCTATTGATATGTGGCACTTGGTGATGGTCTGGACAGAATCTACAGGAATTGCTGGTAGTTGCAGTTTTTATGATAATACTATCGATTGACAAGCTGTGAGGACAGTTTGGGACTCTGGAATCTGTAACTGTATTCAAAGAATGTTAAAATGTATCAGATAGCAGGAGGTTCTTAGAGGTTGATTGTTTAGTGTGGTTAAGTGCATGGGTGTTGCAGAAGTGGATCTGTCAGTTGATACCTTGTGCATCAGTGGTGCAGAAAATGTGTGCTGTGACTGGCAAACTTTTGAAATCTGGATTCTGCATCTGAGTTTAGAGAATGTCAAATGTGCATGATTTGTTTGTTGACTTTGCAATATATGCTCGGTAAAATGGTGGTGTTTGTATTCAGATAAGACGGAGAATATATGTTCAACTGGAACTTTTGTTTATCAGAAAGAGTGTTTCAGAGTTTGCTGAGGTAGTTTCAGTTGATATGCTGTGATTGATCAGCTAAGGGTTTAGGTTTTTCTGTAGCTGAATTGTAAAGACTGCTAAATGTGCAAATTGAATAGAAGTTCCTTAGAGGCTGATGGGTTAATCTGCTGATTTGAATTGTCAGAAACTGAAGCTCCAAATATTTGCTGGCTGTAATAGCAGTTGGGATCTCAGGGGATGAGGATGATGATGCTGAGGCACAAATCTCAAAAATTTAACAAAGTCTGTTGTAGTGAGCTAGGTGGATGGGTTCAAGATTCTTTAAAGAAGATGCTATTTCCTGAAGTGTAACAAGCAAAGGTTTGGTTTTGTGTTGGTGATTATGAATGGGTGGAAGCTTGGAAAATATTTTTGAGTTTTAAATAGTTTGGTGGATTTACAGATAGCTATAGAAGTCTTGTAATTCTGGAAACTTTTGTAAATCCTTTTGTGTCCTGTAATTCTGTATTAGTAGGTCAGGCTTAGGCCCCCTTCTAATATGGTATCTTTTTTCAGGAATAAAATTTTCTTTTTTTTAAAAAAAATGTTTCAATGTTTGACAATATGCTTAAGTTAGTGATACATTGAACAAGGGAAGGGTGAGTCAAGAGAGGAGTAACAAAGTGAAGAAAAGTCCTAGTTAACCTAGGCACTAAGTCCTGGTTCTAAGAATTGGGCACTAAGACCTGGTGAGTGAAGCTGGACACTAAGACCTAGTGAGTGAAGCTGGGCACTAAGACCTGGTGAGTGAGGCTGGGCACTAAGTCCTAGTTCGTGGAATTGGGTACTAAGTCCTGGCCGAGGGCTGGGCACCTAAGACCTAACCAAGGGTTGGGCACTAAGTCTTGGTTCGTGGAATTGGGCACTAAGTCCTGGCCGAGGGCTGGGCACCTAAGTCCTGGACCTAGGGTTTGGGCTTTAAGTCTTGGTCCGAGGGATTGAGCAACTTAGCTGAGCGATGACTAAGGACAGAAGTAGAGACGGGTCGAGGTTCGGACATCTCGAGATCCGAGAGTATCAAAGGCTAAGTAAAAGTCCAACCGGATTGGCCGGGTGGCAACCGTCTCCTAAGAGGAGTAGGTGAAAGGCGCGTTCCCGGGGGTGGGAACTTAGGCGTCGGTTCGACCTAGGGTTTCGCGGAAATCCGAAGTCAAAACCAAGTCCTTAAGATTAAGATTATCTACATGTTTGTCTTGTCTTTGATGTATTGCATGTACCTAAAAGTTGGAAACAAGGGAGGCAAACAAATACAAGTGACCTAGAAGAAGACCTCTAGGGCGCCTGTATTGAAACAGGCACCCCAGAGCAACAGGGCGCCCTGGATTGGTAGCCACCTCTTAGGCGCGTGTTAACACAGGCGCCTAAGAGCTCTCAAGTGCCCTATATGTCTAGGGTGCCCTGGATGAAACCCTTATCCACTGCTGCGAGTTCAACGCGAGGATGGAGTTTGACTAAGCTATATGAGGCGCCCCCTTCAACACAGGCGCCCCAACGAAGCCTATAAAAGGGGCTTCGACCCCTCAGCTCAGAACAACAACTTCTACGATCATTCTGAGCATTCCGAACCGAAGAAAAGCGCTAACGACGAAGCTCTGTGACCAAGAAAGCTCCGGGAGGAAGTGTGCGGCACTTCAGAGTTCCAGATCGGCCGAGTCTTCGACATTCTTTGTTTTGGTTTGTTTTTACTATTATGCACGTAATTTTCGTATCTTTTGATTGTAACTCTTGCACTGTAAGACGAGTTTCTCCGCCTCCGGAAAGTCCAGAAAGGAGACCATTAGTGGACGGGTGTTCCCGTGCTTAGACCTTGGATGAACTGACCCTGGGGGGTTGGGAACCAAGTAAAAATCCTGTGTGCATTTTTGTATCATCTTTTATTATTCCGTTTTGTTTTCCGCTGTGCTACTAACTCTGAGTCTTGAGCGAAGATCCGAAAGATGAATTTTCTACGAGTTTCCGCAAGAGTTTTTACAGTCGATATTCACCCGCCCCCCCCCCTCTATCGATGGCACCGGTCCCAACAAGTGGTATCAGAGCCTGGTCGCTCTTCATCGGACTAACAGCCGACGGAGCAAAGATGCCAGGAGTTAAGGGGAAGCCCAAGGGTGAATCAGGTACATTTTATTTTAAATGTCAATTTTTAAATTTCATATTACTTGTTTTAAGTGCAGGGAGAGAGGACACTACAAAAATCAATGTCCTACTCGAAAGACTCGTTCTTCACCGACGGCTAAGGAAATACCAGCACCAGGAGTTCAGAGGGACAAGAGTCACGTACAATGCTTCAAATGTGAAAAGTACGAACACTACAAGAATAAATGTCCGACAAAGGTACGCAAAATTTACGTTCTGAAAAATTTTCAAATTCCTGCATTATCCTATGTAGATAATTTAGATAATTTTTCTGAAAAGTTAAACTTTATGAATAGTCAAGTTAATATTCTGCATGACCAATTACAAAATATAGATAATGTTAAAATATCAGAAATCAACTGTTTAACTCTTAATGTTAATTCAATAATTTTTAAAATTAATTCTGATAAAATTAATTCTGAAATTAATTCTAAAATTAATCTTAATGATAATTCTAAAATTAATCTTACTGATATTTCTAAAATTAAATCTGATAATTTTAAGGATATTTCTGAAATTAAATCTGATAATTTTAAGGATATTTCTGAAATTAAATCAGATAATTTTATTGTTAATCCTAAAATTAAATCTGATAATTTTACTGATAAGTCTGAAATTAAATTTGAAAATGTCAATGATAATTCTGAAGTTAATTCTGAAAATATTGAGAATAATCCTGAAAATATTGAAGATATCTCTGAGGATAAAGATAATATTGAGGATGACCTTGAGGATATTGAAAATGAAATCCTTATAGATGATAACTTAATTATTTTCTTGGATAATCCCAAATTACTCCACCTACTACGAAGATGTAGAAGGATATGATTTTGATAATGAGAATGAGAAGGAGATTTAATTTTCTACAATCAAGGCTATAGTTAACAAAATTTATAAAAAGTCAAACAAATCAGAATTATTAGAAAAAGTAGAAAAATTAGATAAAGAAGAAATAGTAGATGAGTCAAAAATTTTTGAAATAATGAAGATGATGGAGCTAAACCCACAACTATTAATTAACCCAAAATTTTTGAAACCTAAAGTTAAACCTTAATCAATTCAAATTTAATTAATCCTTAATTAATTTAATTTTAATTGATCCTTAATTAATTCAAATTTAATTGATCCTTAATTAATTCAAATTCAATTGATCCTTAATTAATTCAAATTCAATTGATCCTTAATTAATTCAAATTCCATTAATTCTTAATTAATTTAACTTTAATTAATTCTTAATTAATTTTACTTTAATTAATTCAACTTCAATTAATTCTTAATTAATTCTTAATTCAAATCCAGTTAATTCTTAAATAACTTAAACTCAAAACTAATTAAAATCTTATCCAAACTGCAACAATTAAATTAATAATTTTAAATATGTCAAAGTGGGTTGGCATATTCGCGGGTTCACACGACATGTATCAAATCGGGAATTTGATACATTATTAGAAACTTAAGTTAAATGATTTGAACTGTCTGACTCTTGCATAATTGTCATGTCATGCATTTGCTATTTTTCTTAATATATGTCATGTCATTCATATTTAAATTTATGCATGATTTAGAACTGTTATAGGAAGAAGACTAATTAAAACTTGAACAACCTAGTATTAGGTGGAGGTGAGATGATAGTACGTTAGGGAAGCCCTTCTAATAAGGTCAAGTAAGGTAGCCGAAGCTACAGATCCAAAACCTAAGCTAGTTAGATGAAAATTTTTCAAGAAGTAATTTGAAAATGAATTTTTGATAAAAGGCTTTGTCAAGGAAAGGGTTGTTGCTCTAATAAGGCTACGACCAAAGAAGGCCTCTGTGCCTCGCCAAGACCTGGAAGCCGATTATCGAAAATCAAATTCAATTTACTATTTGATAAATTTGAATCTAACACAAGTTTTGATTAAATCTTAGTTTTAACAATAAATTAAGAAAAATTATTCAAGCATCTCACAATACACCCATAAGGCAATCATGCTTGCTTGTACTGAGACATCTAAAATGGGTGAGATGTTAAGGACTAATAAATTGAAAAATGCTTTTCAGAAATGTTTTTCAAAACTCTTAGAATATTTTTTCTAAAAATCTATTTTCAAAATAGTGCTTTAACATAATAATGTTTTTATGGATTTAATGTTTGTCTGATTGTTTATACATATTATACATTTTCAAAATTATTTCTTTTTGAAAAATTATTTAACATACACAGTTACACAAGCCTGTTAGGTCAACACTAAAGTCCCTTAAGACACTTAGATAGAGTCAAACAATGTTGGTGTCAGGGGGAGTATTTTTCAAAGTTTTTTTGGATCTCTTGAAAATTGTGCTTTAAAACCACTATCATTTCAAAGTGTTTTTCGAAAATTATGCTTTAAACGCCCTTATCATTTCAAAGTGTTTTTCGAAAATTATGTTTTAAACACCCTTATCACTTCAAAATGTTTTTCAAAAATGGTGCTTTAAATCACTATCATGTATGTTTTCAAAAAAGCTTATGCTTTAAAAATTATCTTCATTCCAAATTGAATTTTCTAAAATTATCTTCTTGCTGTCATTCAAAACTATTCTTTTGATAAACCCTAAAGACACAGAGAAAATCTTCTTTATGATCTACAAAGACTCCTAGGATGTGTAAAATTTAGGGGTAGTCTAAGTCAAAAGAAAACCTTCTGACAAATATTTTTTCTACTTTTTTTTGGCAATTATTTTCAAAATTATTAAATAATTATTTTTATCTGAACCAAACCCTAAAGACTCAAAGAAAGAGTACTTGTGGTCAACAAACTTCCTAGGACTGGGTCAAGTTTAGGGGGAGGCCAAATTAAAAGAGTTATTGAACATTTCAAAATAATATGTTTTCATACATTGTTTTTCAAAATTCTTATAAGCATTTTTCCTTTCAGAATACTACCATACTTTTTATTATACGATCACTTTCAAAAACTAGTTTCTTTTGAATCACATTTGAAAAGAATATTTACCTGGGTTTGGAGAATTTCCACGACACTTAGGAAAATATCCTTGTGGTTAACAAGGTTTCCTAGGATTGTGTCAGACTGGAAAATAAACCAAGTCAAGTAAAATATTATGTTTTCAAAAGTACACAATAGTTTTCAAAAGATGCATAATATCTTTCAAAAATACTTATATTTTTTTTAATACATAATATCTTTCAAAAATACTTATATTTTTTGAAAAGCTCAACATACTTTTTCAAAAGTACTTATGTTTTTCAAAAATTAATAATATTCTTCAAAAGTACTGGTATTTTTCAAAAATTAATAATATTCTTCAAAAGTACTGGTATTTTTTTAAAAATTAATAATATTTCTCAAAAGTACTAATATGTTTTCAAAAATGTAAAAGATTAGCAAAGTACAAACTTTTCAAAGGAAAAATATCTTTCGAAATACAAGTTTTTGCATAATATGTTTCAAAGTATTTTTTTAAAGTGCAAAAATTTCTAAGTAAAATATTTCGAAAAGTGCATATTTTTCTAAGTAAAAATCTTTCATGTATGCAATTCTTTTTGAAAATCTTTCTCAATTGGAAATTTTTCTAAGGTAATATTTTTTAAAGAGAAAATTTTCTGAGTTCAAAATATTTTTTCAATTTGCACAATACTTTTCAAAGTGTAATTTTTTAGTGCAATTTAAGTAAAATTAATTTTCTGTTGGTACAATTGTATTTTTAACTAGCTCATTGCTATGCTTTCAAAGATTGATGCAAGTGTTTCGAAAAGTTTTTTTCATTGTTGGTGCAAGTGTTTCTGTCATTTTTTTGATGTACGACAAAGGGGGAAAGTGAGCTTAAGTTAGAAAATTTTTTTTCCTTCCCAAGGATCAATGAAAATCAAAATGTTTTTTTCAAAAAAGGGGGGAGTGAGCTTATGTTAGAAATGTTTTTCTCCCAAAGATCAAAATGTATTTTCAAAACTTAGATGATTTTTTTCAAGGATTATAATTTAGCCCTTTCATCCAATCTAACTTAAGATATTGTCAAACATCACAAAGGGGGAGATTGTTTGTGCAAGATGCATCAGTGATGTCCTCCTCTAAGTGTTTCAATGTTTGACAATATGCTTAAGTCAGTGATACATTGAACAAGGGAAGGGTGAGTCAAGAGAGGAGTAACAAAGTGAAGAAAAGTCCTAGTTAACCTAGGCACTAAGTCCTGGTTCTAAGAATTGGGCATTAAGACCTTGTGAGTGAGGCTGGGCACTAAGACCTAGTGAAGTTGGGCACTAAGTCCTGGTTCGTGGAATTGGGCACTAAGTCCTGGCCGAGGGTTGGGCACCTAAGACCTGACCGAGGGTTGGGCACTAAGTCCTGGTTCGTGGAATTGGGCACTAAGTCCTGGCCGAGGGTTGGGCACCTAAGTCCTGGACCTAGGGTTTGGGCACGAAGTTTTGGTCCGAGGGATTGAGCAACTTAGCTGAGCGATGACTAAGGACAAAAGTAGAGCTGGGTCAAGGTTCGGACGTCTCGACATCCGAGAGTATCGAAGGCTAAGTAAAAGTCCAACCGGATTGGCCGGGTGGCAACCGTCTCCTGAGAGGAGTAGGTGAAAGGCGCGTTCCCGGGGGTGGGAACTTAGGCGTCGGTTCGACCTAGGGTTTCGCAGAAATCCGAAGTCAGAACCAAGTCCTTAAGATTAAGATTATCTGCATGTTTGTCTTGTCTTTGATTGTATTGCAGGTACCTAAAAGTTGGAAACAAGGCTGGCAAACGAACACAAGTGACCTGGAAGAAGACCTCTAGGGCGCCTGTATTGAAACAGGCGCCCCAGAGCAACAGGGCGTCCTGGATTGGCAACCACCTCCCAGGCGCCTATTAACACAGGTGCCTAAGAGCTCTCAGGCGCCCTATATGTCTAGGGTGCCCTGGATGAAACCCTTATCCACTGCTACGAGTTCAACGCGAGGATGGAGTTTGACTAAGCTATATGAGGCGCCCCCTTCAACACAGGTGCCCCAATGAAGCCTATAAAAGGGGCTTCGACCCCTCAGCTCAGAACAAAAACTTCTACGATCATTTTGAGCATTCCGAACAGAAGAAAAGCGCTAACGATGAAGCTCTGCGACCAAGGAAGTTCCGGGAGAAAGTGTGCAGCACTTCGGTGTTCCAGATCGGCTGAGTCTTCCACCTTCTTTGTTTTGGTTTGTTTTTACTATTCTGCACATAATTTTCGTATCTTTTGATTTTTACTCTTGCACTATAAGACGGGTTTCTCCGCCTCCGGAAAGTCTGGAAAGGAGACCATTAGTGGACGGGTGTTCCCGTGCTTAGGCCTTGGATGTACTGACACTGAGGGGTTGAGAACCAAGTTAAAATCCCGTGTGCATTTATGTATCGTCTTTTATTATTCCATTTTGTTTTCCGCTGTGCTACTAACTCTGAGTCTAGAGCGAAGATCCGAAAGACGAATTTTCTACGAGTTTCCGCAAGAGTTTTTACGGTCGATATTCACCCCCCCCCTCTATCGACGGCACCGGTCCCAATAGCGAGGGCTTATATAGCCCTTCCCGGGCACCCGTGAAGGATCTGAGGTGCCTGTGGCAGAGGTGAGGCGCTCGAGATCTTACTCGGGCGCCTGAGCTCGATTTTTGCTCAGGCGTGGCAGCTTTTGACTGCCTCATACGCTTGGAAAGACTTGGGCACCAATTTTGACCCAGCTTTGACCGGGTTTAAATTAGTTCAATAAAGACCTAAGTTCCAAGGTCGTTAAATTCAAAGCTTAGTTTGAAAAAAAATGGGTTACATTTGAAAACATTAAGTTTTTGAATTTGGAAAAATATTTAAGTAGAATTTTTGAAAAAATGTTTATGTTTTGAAAACATTAAGTCAATTTTTTTAAAAAAATGTTAAATTGACTTTTTAAAAATAAAACATATTAAATCGAATTTTTGAAAATATTAAGTTGAAATGTATTTTTATAAAAAATGTTAAATTGAATTTTTTAGAATATTAAGTTGAATTTTAAAAAAGTTAAATTGAATTTTTGAAAATATTAAGTTGAATTTTAAAAATGTTAAATTAAAATTTTTAAAATATTAAATTAATTTTTAAAAATATTAAATTGAAATTTTGAAAATATTAAGTCAAATTTTAAAAATATTATATTGAATTTTTGAGAATATTAATTTGAATTTTAAAAATGTTAAATTGAATTTTTGAAAATATTGAGTCGAATTTTAAAAATATTAAATTGAATTTTTGAATATATTGAGTTGAATTTAAAAATGTTAAATTGAATTTTTGAAAATATTTAGTTGAATTTTTAAAATGTTAAATTGAAATTTTTGAAAATATTAAGTTGAAAATGTTATATTGAATTTTAAGTTGAATTTTGAAAATATTATATTGAATTTAGTTAAAATTTGAATTTGATTAAATCTATATTAAGGGTAAAATTAATTGAATTGGTTGGGTTGGACTATATTATTAGGTCCTAAAAATCTCATTCATTTCTAAGTGACAAAACAGGTATCCTTTTCTATTTTGTGAGATGTATTAATTTTATCTTAGTTTTATGTTAACACTATAATTTAATTGAGACTTGTGCTAGATTTAGGTTTAACAATTAATAAGTTGAAAATAAATTTCGATAATCGGCTTCTAGGTCTTAGCGAGGCACAGAGGACTTCTTTGGTCATAGCCTTATTGGATCATCAACTCTTTCCTAGACAAAGCCTTTTAAAGAAAGTTTATTCTTAAATTAATTATTAAGAAACTCTGGTCTAACTAGTTGAGGATTTAGTGAGGTAGCTTCGGTTAGTTCCACCTAACTAATAGGACCAAATAGGGTACGCCTTACACTACCTGACCTTTTAGACAAGTTTCCCTAACGTACTATCATTTCGCCCCACCCAAATACTAGGCTGTGCAAGTTTCAATTAAGTCAGATCCTTATCTAACCGTTCATAAGTCTAAGCATAGTATTCTTGCAGAAAATAAAATAAACAAGCATCAAACAAAAACAAAATTATCTAGCTATGAAAATGGTTTTTATATTGGCTCGCCCTGGACTAAAGTCTCGATATGGGTTAGGCAAGATGTGAATCTTGTTCTTTGGAATCCAATATTGGTTTGGTCTGGCTTGATTTGTCAAGCATAATTTCGGGACCCATGCTTGGACTCGGTTTCTACTTGGGTTCAAAATAGAGTAGTAAGATCTGTATCGTGAGTTGGTTCGATAACTAAGTCCGGATCGATTCAGAACTGATTTATGTTTTCTAAGAATCATGTCAAGACTCTTAGAACCCACGGAAAATCATTCCAATGCAACTCTAAGTTCCTTCACCTGAGTTTTCAAGGAGGAATTCTCCTCCTCAAGTTTTTGGGCTTGAGTGGAGCTTCCTTCCTGAACTGGTTCAGTTAAGGAGCTAGAGTTGATTCCCTCATTCAGGATTTTGACTTTCTGTCGGAGGGACTCGACCCTAACGTTGGCTTTGGCCAACTTACGAGACAAATAAGAAATTAAATCATAAAGCTGAGATTCGGTGTAACCTCTTACCATTATTTGCCCGTCTTCGAAATTGAGAATCTTCCGGTTCTGACGTTCTCTTCCGATTCCGATTCCGATTCGGTGTCGAGATTTTCCGAAGCAGTTAGCTCGAGGAGGTTGGCGTGTGGTACTTCTTCTTCTTCTTCTGAAGATGATTCGTCCCACATAGCTTTGAGAGCCTTCTTCCTCTGATTCATCTTGTTTTCCTTCAAGTTAGGACACTCCGATTTGTAGTGGTCCTTCTTGTTGCATCCATAACAGGTTACTTCACTCTTGGCTTTCTGGCCAGTAGAAGGTTCGGTTGGATCATCCTTTTGCTGGTTCGCCTTCTTCTTCTTTCTTTGGCCCTTGATCATTTTGTAGTGGCTCCAGGTCATCTGGACCAGCTCCGGATAATTAATTCAGTCGTCGTCAGATTCTGAGTCAAAATCTGACTTAGGTATCGGTTGCACCTTTTCCTTCTTTTGCTTTGCAGGGACTTTTCTTGCAAAAAGAGCTAACCCCTTCTCAACCTGTGAAGCGTTAGTCTGTTCGTGGAGTTCTAATTCAGAAAATAGTTCATCTAACTTAATATCTGAAAGGTTCCTAGAAACCTTGTAAGCATCTACCATTGATGCCCACAATGAATTCCTTGGGAAGGAGTTTAGGATATACCTGATTAGATCACGGTTTTCTACCTTGTGACCTATCGTGTGTAAACCGTTCATAAGTTCTTGGATCCTCGCGTGTAGCTGTGCAACTATTTCACCGTCTTGCATTTTGATCGTGTACAACTTGTTGAGAAGGAGATCCTGCTTACTGATTCTCGTGTCCGACGTCCCCTCGTGCAGCTCAATCAATTTATTCCATAATTCCTTAGCACTGCTGGACGGGCCGACGCGGTTGAGTTCTTCCTTTGTCAATCCACACTGGATGATTTGAGTGGTTTTTGCATCTACTTCTATCTTTTTCCTGAGTGCAAACATCCCACTCAGAGTATCCTTGAACTTCTCCTTGAGAGTTCTCCGGGATCTCCAGTCCAAACTGAATGATGATCCATATTTCCACTTGAGTTTTCATGTGGACCTCCATTCTGCTCTTCCAGTAGGAGAAGTCTGCACCGGAGAACAAAGGAGGGCGAGCGGTGTTATAGCCTTCTTGTATGGCCATTTAATATTCCTAAAAAATAATAAAAATTAATAGTGCGGTATAAAAAAGAATAAACTAAAAAATTAATTCAAGTGGTGTTGCACCAACCTCGAAAAATGAGAAAATACTTTTTTTTAAAAAAATGAACGAAAAACAATTCCGAAAAACTGCTCAGTTGGTGGTTTCATCAAGGTTGAGCAACCCGCTCTAATACCACTTGTGGGATCGTTGTAATCGATAGAGGGGGGTGAATAGCGATTATGTAAAATTTTTGGAATAATCAGAAACACAATGGAAGAATAAAATCACAATGCTGACACATTTTCTTTTTACTTGGTACGGAGTCTTTAACGGCTCTTATTCCAAGACCCACAGTCCTTGACCGTTTTCGTTGGGTAATTCTATAAGTCGAATGAAAGTTACAAATATGTAGTTTAAAGTACAGAATTGAAACCACGAATTAATATTATACCGATGACACAATAATGGTTGCGGAGTGTCTTGGGCGGCATGTTGTCGCTCTTGATCGTTTGCAACCTAAGAAGAACTCGAGCACGGAAGAAGTCTGAAGAGCATTGGAGTGCTTGAGTTGCAAGAAAGCCTTTTTGCTTGAATGAAATTGATGTTGGAAAGCAAAAGGGTGAAGCCCCTTATATATAGTGTTCTCAGGTGCCTGAGGACTATGGGGCGCCTTCCACGTGTAGCGAATCGGGCGCGTGCTTATCCGCAAACTCAACCAAACACCTATCCTCTGGTCTTAGACGCCTGGGATGCTTGAGACACCTGATGGCTCACGGGCGCCTGGGATGTTGACGTGGCAACCCTGCCAGCTCAGCCTCTCCCTCAGCTGAGAAACACCATCTAGGGCACTTGATACCTATCAGGTGCCTAGCTTCTTGGGCGCCTAATCCCTCTCAGGCGCCTAGGATGCAGCAGTAAACACCTTTCACTCCTGCAACCAGGGTTAGTCCAAGAATAGTACAAAAATAAATAATAAGCATATGAATCATAGCCGGAGCTATCTTGGTTCTGACTTTGGATTTCAAAATGAAACCCTAGGTCGAACCGACGCCTACGTTCCCTCTTCTGGGGAACGCGTCCTCACCTACTCCTCTCAAGAGAAGACACCTTTTGCCAACCAGCTCCTCCAGTTGGACTTTTGCTCGACCTCCGAGAATGCCAGATCTCGAGACGTCTGTACCTCGACTCACCTCTACTTTTGTCCGCAATCCTCGCTTGACTTTGACTCCTGCCCAATCTTCCGGATCAGGACTTCGTTGCCCAGTCCACGACCTAGACTTCTTGCCCAACCCTCGGCAAGACTTCTTGCCCAGTCCTCGACCAGGACTTCTTGCTCAACCCTGCTGTTGGGACCGGGTGCCTGTTGGGACCGGGTGCATGTTGACATGGATGCAGGTTCGTAATTTTAAAATTAATTACGTGCAGCAGAAGGTTTAGCATAAATAATTTCTTAAATTATTTAACCACACATCTAAGCATGCAACTTTATCTTGTGTAGACATGATCATATATTTAAAATTTTGCAGAAACATAAACTAATTTACTTAATACCTCACGTAACTCGAAGGAAGGGACGAGATCCAACCGTAAGCGTCCCTCGGAAGCTCCGCCTCTATTCGCGTCCACGCCGAGTATCTTTGGGATGACTTCGCAAAGCCACGAGTTTCATGTTCTCGAGAACTACTAGATTCTCCGAGAACGCAACAAGAAAAACCAAGAGAGAAGTAATCACATCGGACAAACTCACTACCAAGGTTGGCCAGAATCACAATTCCGGCGAGAAGGAGGAAGATGACTTGCGCCCAATCCCAAGGTGATAATGGTCGGAGAGGAAGATCGTCCCAACGGAAGAACTTTGTCGCCTCGGTGCTTCTCCTTGTGCTCACGGCAAGAAGAAGGGAGAAGAGCCTTGTGGCCGGCCAAGAGAAAGAAGGGAGGAGAGGGAGAGAGCCCAGGCAAGAATACATCGATTGATTTCCAAGCCTTGCCTTGGGTCCTTTATATAGTGGCCTCTCAACCGCCAAGTCTCTTTTTTCTTATGGAATAAATTTTCTATGACTTATTCCATCATGCCAAGTTTTTGTTGGTGCCCCGGTTGGTTTTGATGTGATCAACCAAGTTAGGTTAGGTCCTGTTGATTTTAATCCCTCTGCTAAGTGTGCAGGAACTTAGGTACGGAGGAAGTCGAGCGTAAGACGCAGCGGACGAGAAGGATTGCGCAGGGAAGTGAGCCGACGGGCTCGGTGCAATCTGAGGGACGCGGAAGTTACGGAAGAGTACGCCGGTGGACCAAGAAGGACGTGCGCGACGTCCGAGGGACGAGAAGCCTGGCGGAAGCACGTTCGAGGGGCAAAAGGCCAGAGTCGGGTTCGGGTGAACCTAACTCCGGTTAGCCGGAAATCATCCAATCGACGGTTTGACGAAAAGTCAACTAAGTTGACTTTTATCAAGTCAACATTTGACTTGCAATTAAAATAATAAAATTTTAATTATATTAAAACTTTATTTAAAGTTTCAATTTAATTAAAGTTTTTAAATAAACTTTCTTTTAATTAAAGTTGTTTAAAACTTTAATTAAAGTTTCAATTTAATTAAATCTTTTTTAAACGTTGGGTTCTTAATCCTTCATTCAATTTAATTAAAGTTTATTTTAATTTTTCTTTTACAAGGATGCACGGGGCGATCCCTTGCTCGGTCAAAAGATATCTCAAAGGTTTCGGCAACAGCAATTAAATCGGCAACAGCTTTACGTGGATGCACAGGGTGATCACTTCAGCTTCTTACGTGAAGCTCGGTCAAAGGTCGTGAAGCTCAGTCAAAGCTTCTTACGTGAAGCTCGGTCAAAGGCCATGAAGCTCGGTCAAAGCTTCTTACGTGAAGCTCGGTCAAAGGCCGTGAAGCTCGGTCAAAGGAGATCTTTTATCTTAAATCTACGATCAAGATAAAACTCAATCGTGTATCAACGGTCAAGATCGTATCACTCAACCTATAAATAGGCTTAGAGATTTAGAGGTAAAGAACATCAATTCTATTGTAATTCTCTAAAGTCTAGTGTGCTTCAGTTGTAAGGCTTCTACGCCACAAGGAGAGTTTTTGTTTTAACTGTCTTGGAAGCAACGACCAAGTTGCAACCAAGTTTTTTAATAGACGAGTTCCTCCATTTCTTTTATTTATTAGCCAGCCGTCTATTCACCCCCCTCTAGCCGGACCAACCCGATCCAACAGTTTTATCATATTTTAATTCATGATAAAAACCGACCAAGTCTCCTTTTTTCTTATGGAATAAATTTTCTTATCATGGTAAATCAATCCATGATTGATTTTATAAAATAAAATAAACCAATCCATGGTTCATTTTAATTTCCATGAAAAATAAACCAAACCTTGGTTTATTATATAAAAATTTATATCATCCATAATTTTATAAAACAAACCACACTTGATTTATTTTATAAATTGAACCAAAAACTTGGTTCTCTCCCTTTGTTGTGGGCGGCCAAGCAAAGAGGATGGAGACCCTCTTTGGCCGGCCCATCCAAGCCACGCCCCAATGAATTATACTTATTTAATTCATCTATTAAGTCTTCAAAAGACTTAGCCATTTTACACTTCCGATGCGTCTCTGAAAAATTCAGATTCGATTTATCGTTTGGCTTAACCAAACCTAATCTCTCTTGATTGGAAAATCTAATTTTCAACTCGTTTTAAATCCCTCGGATTACTTGTAGTGCATGTGACTAAATAGGCTTTCGATTTATGTTGGTCGTCTATAATTAATCAATTATAGAACGATCATGAGTGGCCCCTAGTAGTACATCATGATCCCCAATTAATCAAAAGATCAACGGTTGACCTCAAAAACAATTCTGAAACCCTTCAGCAGCTATAATGAATCGTGCCCCATTCCCTTCACCATCTTATACCCACTTGGTTCAGGACATGATCTATGTGTGTCAGTCCCCACTAGGCTGACTACGTCACACCTAGCCCAAGTAACATTTTCTCGTCATACGGATTCTAATTACTCTCATGTATTTAAGAGATTCATACTCTGAACATGTCATGCTCTGGCCAGAGGCTTCGAGTAACAATCCGACGATAGGCCTTGGGTATACATCTCCTCGCAAGGAGTGGTGAATCCTTTGTAGACTGTTCAAACATCTTCGGGCACTTCGGCTTATACCCAATCATCCTGGGTCCACACCTCCTTGGAGATGCTTGCTTAAAATGTCAAAGTATAAGTCTCCATGACCAAGATGACTTTAACACCGCAAGTCAAAGGAACATCGCACTTAAGCTGCAGTAAAAACTTCATTGACATATCTATATATATGGACTACCATATGAAGTTTTACAGCCAATCACTCCAATGAACTAGTTCCCTTAACTAGCATTCATGTTTATCTCCGGACATCCCAATGTCACCAGCCAGTGACAATCAGCTAATTAGAGAATAACCCATGCTAGTCTCCACAGAATTGATAGTGTCCGTATTTATCAATTCATCGACTAGGGACAATTTCAATACTTCACAATTGCACATGTATAGATAATCACTAGTTGTGAATTCATCACAAATTCTCTCATGATGTGAATTGTATTCCGGACATTCAGTAAATGAGTTTAAGATCTCAATCAAATACATAAACATGTATACTCAAATAGTGAATATTCATTTATTAAAATAAATGATTACAATCATAAGGCGATTGCCTTAGGACACTTTTCTCATATCACTAACAAACTTCCACTTGGCCTAATGTCAATCGCTACGGTATCCAATACCACAGGCTCTAACATGACCCTCAAACTTGCTTTGAGGCAAGGCCTTAGTTAAAAGATCCGCTAAATTCCTTTGAGTGGAAATTTTCTCAATTTGTATATCATTCCTACTTATAATCTCTCTGATCAGATGATAGCGGCGAAGCACATGTTTGGATCGCTGATGAGACCTTGGTTCCTTTGCTTGTGCAATAGCTCCATTGTTGTCGCAATAAATCGGTATTGCTTCATCAATGGTTGGAACCACACCAAGTTCTGAGATAAACTTCTTGATCCAGACTGCTTCCTTTGCTGCTTCCGAAGCTGCAATATATTCCGCTTCCGTGGTAGAATCCGCTACGGTGTCTTGCTTGGAACTCTTCCAACTTATTGCGCCTCCATTCAAAATAAATACATATCCGGACTGAGATTTGGAGTCATCCTTATCTGTCTAGAAACTGACATCTGTATACCCACGTATTACCATATCACCTTCTCCATCCATTAGGAACACATGCTTAGTTCTTCTTAAGTACTTGAGGATTGTCTTGACAGCCGCCCAATGATCCATTCCTGGATCAGACTGGTATCTGCTTGTGACGCTCAGAGCATACGATACATTGGGCCTAGTACATAACATAGCATACATGATAGATCCTATGGCGAATGCATAAGGAATCTTATTCATGCAAATCCTCTCGTCTTCTGTGCGCGGACACATAGACTTCGAAAGGTTGATCCCATGCTTGATGGGAGGGTAACCTTTCTTGGATTCCGACATGTTAAACCTTTCTAGCACTCGGTCTATATATGTAGACTACGAAAGACCAAGCAATCGTTTTGATCTATCTCTATATATTCTAATCCCAAGGATATAGGTTGCTTCTCCCAGGTCTTTCATGGAGAAAGTTTTGGACAACCAAATTTTAACTGACTGTAAGACTGATATATCGTTTCCTATAAGTAATATGTCATCGACATATAACACTAGGAATACGACTGCACTCCCACTAACCTTCTTATACACACAAGGTTCGTCAGGATTTTGTGAGAAATCAAACTCATTGATTATCTCATCAAAATGGATGTTCCAGCTCCTGGATGCTTGCTTTAGTCCATATATGGATCGTCAAAGCTTGCATACTTTGGTTTTATTAACCGATGTGAAACCTTCAGGTTGTATCATGTATACATCCTCAAGCAGGTTTCCATTAAGGAAAGCTGTTTTCACATCCATTTGCCATATCTCATAATCATAATGAGCTGTTATGGCTAGGAGCATCCGAATGGATTTAAGCATAGCTACTGGCGAATAGGTTTCGTAATAATCAATTCCTTGTTTCTGACGATATTCTTTTGCCACTAATCTAGCCTTAAAGGTAAGAACATTACCTTCCATGTCGGTTTTCTTCTTGAAAACCCACTTGCACCCTATGGGCTTAATCCCTTCAGGTGGGTTAACCAAGTGCCATACTTGATTTTTGTACATGGAATCCATTTCCGACTTCATGGCTTCAAGCCATTTATCCCTTTCTGAATTTTTCAGAACATCTTCATAACTGATAGGTTCGTCATCGTTAATGAGTAACACGTCGTTCGATTCACTTATGAGAAATCCGTATCTCTCTGGAATATTACGTGTCCTATCAGACCTACGAAGAAGTGGTGTTGTTTTAGGTTCAACTGATAGCTCATCATTATGAGTTATTGGTTGTGGGTCTAGACTAGGTGTCTCTGTAATGTCTATTGGAGTTTCTTGAACTTCTTCAAGTTCAATGCTACTCTCACTGTTTTCTTGTAAAAAAAATTCTTTTCTAGAAATACAGCATGCCTTGAAATAAACACCTTTTGTTCTAAGGGATGATAGAATTGGTAACCCTTCGTTTCCTTAGGGTATCCAATAAATAGACATTTATCAGACTTAGCATCCAATTTGTCGGATACAGTCCGCTTTACATAAGCAGGACAACCTCATATCTTTAGGTGAGATAAATGAGGTTTCTTACTATTCCACGTCTCATATGGAGTAGTAGAGACTACCTTGGTTGGGACTCTGTTTAGCAAGTAAACAGCTGTCTTAAGTGCATAGCCCCAAAAGGATTTTGGAAGAGTTGCATGATTCATCATAGATCTAACCATGTCCATCAAGGTTCGGTTACGCCTCTCAGATACACCATTATGCTGTGGTGTATATGGCGGAGTCCATTGAGACAATATCCCATTGTTCCTAAGATAATCTTGAAACTCTTGACTCAAGTATTCACCACCCTGATCGGATCGAAGTATCTTAATACTTTTGCCAAGCTATTTGTCTACTTCACTTTTGAACTCTTTGAATTTCTCAAAAGCTTCAGATTTGTGTTTCATTAAGAACACATAACCGAATCGTGAGTGATCATCGATAAAGGTAATGAAGTAGCTATAGCCTCCTTGTGCAAGAGTTGACATTGGTCCACATACATCAGTATGTATTAGACCAAGCAATTCTCCCACTGGTTTACCTTTTTCGGAAAAGGGTAATTTGGTCATCTTGCCTTTTAACCATGATTCACATGTATCAAATGAACCAGGTTCAAATGATTCCAGAATTCCACATCGGTGTAATTTGGTCATGCGTTTCTTGCTTACATGGCCAAGACCACAATGTCACGTATAGGAGTCTATTTGATTATCTATTCGAGCACGTTTGTTGCTAACTTCGATATTGAAAACGCCATCGGATAAATCTAACGTGTAGATACCATTGCATAAAGTTCCGGTCCCATAAAGAACACCATTTAAAGTTATGTAATAGCAATTGTTACTAAAAGTTAAATGATAACCTTTTTTATTCAAGCATGAAATAGATACAATGTTCTTTATTAATGAAGGAACAAAATAACAATTATCGAATTCTAAGACAAGTCCAGTAGGGAGCTTTAGCAAATATGTTCCGATGGCAATAGCAGCAATCTTTGCTCCATTTCCAACTCGCAAATTCGCTTCTCCCTTGACGAGTCTTCTTCTATTCCTTAGCCCGTGTATGTCATTACATATATGTGAGCTACACCCAGTATCAAGTACCCAGGTGTACGAGGAAATAGAGTGACATTCAATAACGAAGATGCCTGAAGAGGATGGGGCATCGGATGCCTTCTTCTTCAAGGACTAAAGATAAACCTTGCAGTTTCTTCGCCAGTGGCCCTCCTTGCCGCAGTGATGGCAAGTGCCTTTTGGTGCCTTTTCAATCCTTTTGGCCTTAGTTAACTTATTGTGTCCAAAATGGAACGCAAATTCAGAGAAGACATGATCAGGTGATTATCCTAGAAACACAAATTGAGGTTATGTGATGAGAATGATAAAGAATGCATCAATATACATTATTTAAATCCTATTTATTTTTCTAATTGAATAACCCTTTTTATCAATTCGAGAGATCGTAGGAACATCTCCAAATAGGTTGATATCCAACCATAGATAAGAACAACCATGGCTGAAGTCTATCAAGTTATTCTTAGCTATGAAGGTAGGTAATTATA
>JAGFNQ010008344.1:46575-114560 GCA_024364735.1 Boesenbergia rotunda | reverse complement strand
CCTCGGTGCTTCTCCTTGTGCTCACGGCAAGAAGAAGGGAGAAGAGCCTTGTGGCTGGCCAAGAGAAAGAAGGGAGGAGAGGGAGAGAGCCCAGGCAAGAATACTTCGATTGATTTCCAAGCCTTGCCTTGGGTGCTTTATATAGTGGTCTCTCAACCGCCAAGTCTCTTTTTTCTTATGGAATAAATTTTCTATGACTTATTCCATCATGCCAAGTTTTATCATATTTTAATTCATGATAAAACCCGACCAAGTCTCCTTTTTTCTTATGGAATAAATTTTCTTATCATGGTAAATCAATCCATTATTGATTTTATAAAATAAAATAAACCAATCCATGGTTCATTTTAATTTCCATGAAAAATAAACCAAACCTTGGTTTATTATATAAAAATTTATATCATCCATAATTTTATACAACAAACCACACTTGGTTTATTTTATAAATTGAACCAAAAACTTGGTTCTCTCCCTTTGTTGTGGCCGGCCAAGCAAAGAGGATGGAGACCCTCTTTGGCCGGCCCATCCAAGCCACGACTCAATGAATTAAACTTATTTAATTCATCTATTAAGTCTTCAAAAGACTTAGCCATTTTACGCTTCCGATGCGTCTCTGAAAAATTCAGATTCGACTTATCGTTTGGCTTAACCAAACCTAATCTCTCTTGATTGGAAAATCCAATTTTTAACTCGTTTTAAATCCCTCGGATTACTCGTAGTGCGTGTGACTAAATAGGCTTTCGATTTATGTTGGCCGTCTATAATTAATCAATTATAGAACGATCATGAGTGGCACCTAGTAGTACATCATGATCCCCAATTAATCGAAAGATCAACGGTTGACCTCAGAAACAATTCTGAAACCCTTCAGCAGCTATAATGAATCGTGCCCCATTCCCTTCATCATCTTATACCCACTTGGTTCAGGACATGGTCTATGTGTGTCAGTCCCCACTAGGCTGACTACGTCACACCTAACCCAAGTAACGTTTTTCGTCCTACGGATTCTAATTACTCTCATGTATTTAAGAGATTCATACTCTGAACATGTCATGCTCTGGCCAGAGGCTTCGAGTAATAATCTGACGATAGGCCTTGGGTATACATCTCCTCGCAAGGAGTGGTGAATCCTTTGTAGGCTGTTCAAACATTTTCGGGCACTTCGGCTTATACCCAATCATCCTGGGTCCACACCTCCTTGGAGATGCTTGCTTAAGATGTCAAAATATAAGTCTCCATGACCAAGATGACTTGAACACCACAAGTCAAAGGAACATCGCACTTAAGCTGCAGTAAAAACATCATTGACATATCTATATATATGGACTACCATATGAAGTTTTACAGCCAGTCACTCCAATGAACTAGTTCCCTTAACTAGCATTCATGTTTATCTCCGGACATCCCAATGTCACCAGCCAGTGACAATCAGCTGATTAGAGAATAACCCATGCTAGTCTCCACAGAGTTGATAGTGTCCGTATTTATCAATTCATCGACTAGGGACAATTTCAATACTTCACAATTGCACATGTATAGATAATCACTAGTTGTGAATTCATCACAAATTCTCTCATGCTGTGAATTGTATTGTGGACATTCAGTAAATGAGTTTAAGATCTCAATCAAATACATAAACATGTATACTCAAATAGTGAATATTCATTTATTAAAATAAATGATTACAATCATAAGTCATAAGGCGATTGTCTTAGGACACTTTTCTCATATCACTAACACCTGCAGGTCAAGACTTCATGCCTAGGTGAACTTGGACTTTCCTGCACACTTGGTAAATCCATTAGATAACAATACAAACGTAACTTTGAACCCTTTGCCATTATCAAAATCAAATTCTATCTGGTGCTTCCGGCACCAACATACTTGTTGTCACCCAGAACCTCCAGTTGGACTTTTGCTCAGCCTCCGAGGACCTGGAACTCGACGACATTCGACCTCGACCTGTCTCGACTCCTGTCTGCGATCCCCACTCGGCAAAGTCTTCTGCTCGGTCCCCCGGATCAAATCTTCGTGCTCGGCTTCACTTGCCAAGTCTTTGTTGCCCGATCTCCGACCAGGACTTCGTGATCAACCCTGTAGGTCATGACTTCTTGCCTAGCTTACCTAGGACATTCCTGCAATCTCCACAAATCCATTAGTATACATACCAACTTAACTTGAACCCGTTGCCACTTATCAAAATAAGATTCGATCTGGTGCTTCCAACACCAACACGTACCTCGACCCATTCCTACTTCTGTCTATAGTCCTCACTCAGCTAAGTCTTCTGCCCGATCTTCTAGATCAGGTCGTCGTGCCCTATCCTCGACCAGGTCTTCATACTCAATCCTCGGTCAAGTCTTCGGTGCCCAGCCCTCGGCTAGGACTTTATGCCCAGTCCTCGACCAGGACTTCGTGCTCAACCCTGCAGGTCAATGTTGGTGCAAAGTGCATCAGTTATGAACAATCACCCTCTAGTGTTTCGATGTTTGATAATATACTAAGGTCGAGTCAAAGTGTTCAAGGGCCAAATAGGACCAGATGTTTGGTAGGATAAACCCAGATTTGATTAGTTTGACAAAGGGTTAGCCAAACAAGACTTGATTTTTGGCAGGGATAATATACTAAGGTCTAATCAAAATGATCAAGAGTTAAGCCAAACAGAACCTGATGTTTGGTAAGGTAACCCAGGTTTGATCTGTTTGACAAAGGGTTAGCTAAATAGGACTTGATGTTTGGCAATAACAATATACCATTGTTTAGTCGAAATGATCAAGGGTTAAGCCAAACAGGACCTGATGTTTGGTGGGGTAAACCCAGGTTTGATCAGTTTGATAAAGGGTTAGCCAAACATGATATGATGTTTGACAAAGTGAATAAAACCCAGGGTTGGTCAGCATGACCAAGGGATTAAACCAAACTGGACTTGAGGTTTGGGATACTTACTTGAAACGTTGGAAGAAGTCTAGTCAGGATTAATATGACTAGCAAAGAAGTCATTATGATAGAAGAAATCCTAGTGAGTGAAGCTAGGTGGAAACAATCCTCGTGAGTGAAGCTAGGTGGAAAAAATCCTAGTGAGTGAAGCTGGGTCCTAGTGAGTGAAGCTAGGTGGACGAAGTCCTGGTGAGTGAAGCTGGGCACGAAATTTTGGTCCAGGGGACTAAGCACGAAGTCCTGGTCGGGGATCAGGCAATGGAATCCTAGCCGAGGGAGGACTACGGACAGAAGTAGAGATGGATCAAGGTCAAACGTCTCGAGATCCAGGAGTCTCGGAGGCCGAGCACGAAGTCCTGGTCGAGGATCGGGCAAAAGACTTAGTCGAGTCCGGATCATGTAACAGACAACGGGCTCAGACCACAAGGGAGCCGATGATCGCTAGCATGCAACAGTGCAAGGATGGTGCATGACTCTAACACATGCAACACCCACCAGGTCATTATACATAACTCAACCTAACATGCACAGGTCAAACACATGTATCATAACCTAACTATCAAACATCTAGGTACACATGCAAGTATAACTAGTATCAATCAAAGCAGATATAAAGTGGCATGCTACTATATTTACGTACACATGCTCACATAAATACTATACAGAATCAGATGTCAAATAATGAGACTGTATAGACAAGAATTAGATCATCTAAAAGATCAAGCAATAAGTATCAAACAGGATAACAACGGTAGCAGATATAAGATAATAAAACCTACTGTAACAAACATAAGTAAGTCATGCACAAAAATAAAGTGGAATTAAATAAAAAAGTAAAAAGTACCCGCCTCAATTGAAGATGCTCGTATTAAAAGAGAATCTCCCATCCAATAATTAACAACAAATCAGTGTCCTATATCAAAGAACATGATTATTTAACTATTTATACAATTAGTAACTAACCAAACAAAATACAAAGTCGTATTGGAATGAACCCAACTATGAAAATTAGGTTAATCCCACAAAGCTAAACCCAACCTAATTTGTATCAAATAAGCACCTCATATGAACACCACATGGTATCATAAACCTAGCCAATAAACTCCAACACCTCATGCCTAGCTAAACCAAGTAGGTGTCACTCCTACAAACTCACAGCATGAAAATCATAAGGTCCAAGTAGATGAGGTAATCAACTAGAAAAATGATAGGGAGAGTGAAAATGGGAGAGTGAAAAGCATAGTGAATGACGTGGCACTTTGCATGCAGCAATCTCCGACGGGTTCACCATGCCCCCCAGGGTATAGTTTGATTCGGGGCGGTGGCCGAAGGCCGCCGATGGTGTCTAAGAGATAATCGGACGTGTGCATGTAAAGTGCCACGTCATTCACTATGCTTTTCACTCTCCCATTTTCAGTCTCTCTATCATTGCTCAATCAACTAAGACCAAACCCCACTACTCTATGATTCCAAAATGTAATTTTCATCAAGGTTACATCCAAGCTAATCCATGCCTAACCACCACATGAAACTCATGGCAGATCAAATGAATACCCACTGATCTCATCCCAAACAAATGAAACCAACTACTAGTGACCTCACGGTAAGGGTGGCCAAAGCTAACCCAACTCCAAGTGAAGCTCAATCTGTTGGTGCAGGCAGCATCCAAGTCGAACCTGTGTTTTGATATTGGCAAAGGGTTCAAAAGTTAAGTATTATTTGTTGTCTAATATGTTACTTGAGTATGCAAATTGAAGTCCTAGAGAAGGACTGCTAGGCACCTAGCGAAGGACTGCTAGGCATCGAAACCCTAAGACCTGGCGAAGGACTGCTGGGCACCTAGCGAAGGGCTGCTAGGAGTCGAAGACCTAGCGAAGGACTGCTAGGCACCAGGCGAAGGACTGCTTGGTACCGAAGACCTGGCGAAGGATTGCTGGGCACCAGGCGAAGGACTGCTTGGTACTGAAGACCTGGCGAAGGACTGCTAGGCACCTGGCGAAGGACTGCTGGGCAAAAGTCCAACCGGAGGAGCCGGTTGGCAACAGGTAAAATCTCCTAAGAGGAGTAGGTGAGGACGCGTTCCCCGTCGAGGGAACAGTAGGCGTCGGTTCGACCTAGGGTTCCATTTTGGAGACACAAAGTTAGAACCAAGACAGCTACGGCTGTAAAATTCACTAGCATTCTTGCTTTGTTTTGTTTGGTACTAACCCTGGATGCAGGATCGAAGGAACGAGTTTCTGCAGCTCAGAACGTCCCAAAGGAGAGGGGCAGCAGCTGGGTTAGGCGCCCGGGAGGTCCCGGGCGCCCAAGGTCAAAGCCAAACAAGAGTTGAGCAAGAAAACGCTTCGGAAGCTCACTGGGCCAGGAGCCCCCAAGCTCCCGGGCGCCCCCGTGCTCCCGGGCGCCCCGGATGCCTCGGGCGCCCTGGGTCCAAACCAACGAAGCAATTGGATTGAATTCAGCCGAGAAGCCTGTTGATCAAGTCAACCCAGGCGCCCCTATGTCCCGGGCGCCCCCGTCAAACCTCGAGCCCGATCCTGGAGGGATAAGGGATGACCGAGTTCCGGATGAAGGTTTGCGGATCGAGAGACACGTGGAGGGCACCCCCAGCGTCCCGGGAACCCCCAGGTGCACTATAAAAGGGGCTCGACCCCCAAGGCTTCTGAACACACTTTTCCAACGCCTCAAAACTCTTCGCTCAAGCGCTCTACTCCGGAAACTTCTGATCTCGAGGTTCTAGCGCCGACGACGACCCTACGCACCGAAGAACGATCCACACCGAGCGTCGGTAACGAAGAGTTAGATTTTTGTTTTTACTACATTAATACTGTACGACTTTCTATAAAACTTTACGCCTTATAGAATTACCCGCAATAAACGGTCAAGGACTGTGGGCCTTGGAGTAGGAGCCGACTGCGACTCTGAACCAAGTAAAAAATCTTGTGTTCGCGTTTGTTGTTTTAATTTCCGCTGTGTATTCTCTAATTTTATAATCCGAAACGGTTTTACGATATTCACCCCCCCTCTATCGTATTCTCTCGATCCAACACAATCAACATCAAGGAATAAGCAACCAAACCCAACGCTCCATACCAAAAGTGAAAGCTCCGACACAGCTCATCCAAACATAGCTCTATCACTCTCATCATCTAAAGCAGAGTTCAATTAGAAACTTATACAACAGAAAACAAAACCTATTGATCCAGAAGTCACAAAACCATTCAAAGAACAACAAATTAAATCGAAAACAAGCTCCAATAGAACTAATCCAACCTTCTGATCCAAAAACAGAAATCAAAACCAGTAACGTCAAACTAAACAGAACTAGTATCAACATTATTTCTACCAATTCAAATTCACCATTTCATCAAATGTAACTCAAGCAAGCTACAAGGAAACTCCACAGCAAACATTGCAAATCCTTAACCCATCCAGAATCGATCATCACTCTAGAACATAATCCAAATCAGAAATTGATATAGAAATAATGCAATCTTACCTGAGTTGCGATTGATGATTCATCCCGGTTCAAATCCGATGACGAGCATAGCAAACCAATCCTTCAACATAAACCAAAGTAGGTTGCTCCACCTCCAAATACCTAGATTGGCATGCACTTGATTGGGGACAAAAGGAGTTGCCACATGGAAGAGAAAACAGCAGGCTCCGGCCATCGCTCCTAGCTGCAGCAAGATTACAAACAATAAGAAGAGTGGCGGCTAGCTATGATCCATGGGAGCGTGTCTATAGAAAATCGACGACGACAGAATCGGGAGAGTGCCACTCAGATTTGGATATGTATCGAGGGAGAGAAAGTTAGTCACCATGAAGCTTGGTTGTTGATCGGAGCACCCATGAGGGGTGTTCAACACAAGGGAGAGGAGTGGGTTGGCCAGCGTCGGCGTCGACGATGGGATGCCCTTGATCGTCCAACGAGGGGAGGAGTTGGGCGTTGGCGGAGAATGTGAAGGAGAAAAGAAGAGGTTTCGGCCAATTTGGTGACCTAGGTTAAGATTATAATTCAAATATATATATATATATATATATACAAATTTGATCTCCTGCGGACCGATTCCTGCGGACCGCATGCGTGGCTTGTCGCATCCGCTCTGCTCGCTTTTTTTTACTCATTTCCTCGTGGCAACCGTGCATGCCTGATCGGTCAAGATGACGGATCAGGCAATTGCCTGGCCGATCAGGAAAATCCTGATCGGTCACCTTGACTGATCAGGTGTGATCGGTTGGCAGCGGAGTCAAGGGAGCTGCAGTTAGGGCGACGGCATGGACGACGTCGCCGGAGCTGCAGTCGGGGGAGCGGCTGAGCCGACTGGTTGTCGTCGGAGTTGCAGTCGGGGGCGACGCCCTGGACGACGTCACCGGAGTTACAGTCGGGGGAGCGGCTGAGTCGGCTGGTCGTTGCCGGAGCTACAGTCGGGGTGACGCTTGGACGACGTCGCCCGGGAGCAGCATGGCGCTGTGCCACGCATGCGGTCCGCAAGCGGTCCACAGGAATTGGTCCATATATATATATATAACTTCTCCTCCTATAAATTAGATAACCTAATTATCTTCTTTTATTTATCCAATGCATCTTCATAAATTCCATAAAGGATCTAGAAATTTTTTGAAAATTTCCTCTTAAATTCCACAAGGTTATTTCTCGATTTAACACTTAGAACATAATTGCCATATTTTACAATGATAAGCCTACCAAGTAACTAGTCCTAACTAGAAGTTAGGCAAGGAAAGTCCTGGTGACTGAAGTCAGGCAATAGAAGCCCTAGTAAATGAAGCTAGGCCCTAGTGAGTGATATTAGGTGGTGGAAGTCTTAGTAAGTGAAGCCAGGCAATAGAAGTCCTGGTGAGTGAAGCTAGCCCTAGTGAGTGAAGCTAAGTGGTGGTTCCTAGTGGATGAAAGCTAGGCCCTAGTGAGTGAAGTTAGGTGGTGGAAGTCCTGGTGAGTGAAGCCAAGAGAAGGAATTCTTGGTGAGTGAAGTTAGGCCCTAGTGAGAAAAGTTGGGTGGTGAAAGTCCTGGTGAGTGAAGCTAGGCAGTGAAAAATCCTAGAGTGAGGTAACCCTAGATAATGTGTACCCGAGTGGTTTTCAATCGACCGCGCGGTCGACCGGACCAGCGAATCACACATATTGCTAACACTATTTTACTTAACTTTCTTTTATATATATTATGTTAACTCAGTGTTGTAGGTAAGTCTTAGTGGATCGGGTTGATCAGGCATTATGCAGAACCAGAGAAAGTCCAAACAGGTCCAAATGTTTGGCGGTTAAGTAGTGGTAAGTCACTGGAGGAACTAAATCCAGTAAGGATGAGTCCCCAATGGGACTTTAGGCACGGTCCTGTTTAGAATCATTTCAGAGTTCTAAGCTAAGGCCTTTGACTATATCTTAGTGTTGGGAAGACAGGGTATATTTAATACTAAACTTGTTTAGTCCATTTTATACTTGTGCTAACCTTATCTTGCAAGGATTATCTTGTTTTCGACAACACCTTTTACACGGTTCAAACTATAAAATTTAGCCTCGGATGAACAATGCCAACGTGCCTCAGGTGGGACCTGAGGGGCCTTCAAGAAGCTAAAGGCACCTCCACGAAGCTACCACTGAGGATAGAAGTTCAGCTGTCCGAGGCGCCTCAGTTGGTAACTCAAGCGCCTCACTTCAAATTTGAGTCACCTTCTAAAGGATCAGCAGCAATGATGAAGGCTTCAAATTTGATAAGATTTTTTGAATCTGAGGTGCCTCAGTTTGGATTTGAGGCGCCTCAAATGTCATATAAAAGAAGACTTTGGTCTGTGCATTAATGACTTCACTACTACTATTTCTAGAGCTCCTGTGATCGTTCTGCTTCAAGTCTTCATGTTGTGGACCTGCTACGACTCAATTATGACCGACTGCTGCTGGAAGACAACACCAACACTCTAATGTGATCAGAAATCCACTACTCTATTAGGTAAAGTTTACTTGTGTACTTTCAATATTGCAAAAAGGGATGTGTAGAGTTATTATACTTCTCGATTATTCATCTGTATTCGATCACTGTACCATGAGTTTACCGGTAGAGGATATTATTGTTGGGACCTTGACGTATGGCTAGAGGGGGTGAATAGCCAATCACCCACTTTGATCGCGGTTTTCTTCCTACAATGTTAGCGAGCGCAAGTGAAAATACTAACAACACAAATAAACAAACGCTGACACAAACCGTTTACGTGGTTCGGAGATAAAGCTCCTACTCCACAGCTGTCCGTAAGGTGGACGATCCCGATCCGTCGATGGATGACTCCCCGAAAGACCTCCGGCTAGCTCTTGTCTCTCCTTGTGGATGGAGAAACCTCGCCACAAAACCACAACAACACCTGAGCACTAGGAGACTACTAATAAGCTCTAACCAAGCTTATTTCGTCAACCCTTTCCCAGCCAAATCGAGCTATCTTAAATAGAGCTCATAGCTAAAAAGAGCCGTTACCAATCGACTGGTCCAAGCACCAGTCGACTGGTCTAACTTGGATTCGAACGTTACATCTCAACGTTTAAATTCCTGCGCCATCAGTCGACTAATCCTAGGATCGGTCAACTGATCTTTCTGTGCATTTCATCAGTCGACTGATCTTTCTGTGCATTTCATCAGTCGACTGATCCAAGTATCAGTCGACTGGTCTATCCCTAAACCTAGGGTTTTCCTTCCCGAGTATAAGTCTCTCAGCACTTGGACCCTCACAACTCAGCTGACCCTTCATTCAACAGCCTCGACCTGTTGCCTTCAAGTCTTCTTCGACTTTGGCTCTCATCCCTCAGATGCATGCAAGCCCACGGCTCGTCTCCCCATGTTATCCTTCGTGTATGCCTCGAAGTGCGCTTCCCTCGGCTCATCGTTCCTGCTTTGTCCACGGTCCCTCGGATGGATACAAGCCCACGGCTCGTCTCCCCATGTCATCCTTCAATGGATCCGAAGACGTCCAACTAAGTCCATGTGTATCCTGCAAAACTTGCACACTCAAATACACATATCAAACACAAGGGTGAACCTAACTTAAATCATTTGCCCAAACATCAAAACACATAGTCACTCCGAACCATAGATTGCTCCAACAATCTCCCCCTTTTTGATGTTTGGTAATACGTTTAAGTTGGGGAAAACAAGTAGCACATACAATGTTAATAACCATTTGGGCTTACGTTGCCAAGGCTTCACCTTAGATTTATACTGTCAATGCGTATGCAATGCAAACATGCATGGATTCTATCACAAGGCATCCTCACACCTAAACCTCCCCAATGAGTTTAGGATTTTTACCAGAACGGGCTTTTTAAGACCCTCTCCAAGGCTCCCTCTATACTGGACTTACAAAGACTTTTTAAGAACCTTACCAAGGTTCCTCCTATACTGGACTTACAAAGACTTTTTAAGAACCTTCCCAAGGTTCCCCCTTTGCCACCAAATGAGCAACAATGCTCCCCCTTTACCTAAGCTCCCCCTTGACCTAGGATTTCTTGCAAAGGCGTGTTTTGATTTCCCACTTAAACCTAACACTTCCCCCCCCCCCTTTGCCACACATCAAAAGGGCTTCAACAATAGATCCTTTAACCTTTAACGATCATAAACAAAGTGTACTAACCCCCCCATAAGATTATACACTTGTTTTACATCATTACGACATTTTATGATTGCTGAAAAATAGTTTCAGCCTTTATCAGTCGACTGTGACAGTTATCAGTCGACTGATCCCCATCAAAAAATCATATAGTAGCTAGTCTCTCTCCGATAATAATGTTACCAGTCGACTGCCCTCTGAACGAGTCGACTGGTACCCTGAAAACTCTATTTTCAAAATTTCTGACCCAATTTCAGAAATGCACCAGAAATTCTACAAATCTCCAAAAATTTCCAAATTTTGTGGAGAAGATTGTGGTACCCATATCTACTTGGGAAAAATACATTTTAAAATGTATCTATCACTAATCCTAAGATTGATACAAAACTCAAAACTATCTAAATGGTTCAATTAAACCTTGACCTAAAGTCCTAGTTTTGATCTCCTCTTGATGGCTTTGCCCATACCAAACCACAATCCATCCCTAGCATTGGTATATATGACATTTACAAATCAAAAACCAACTTCCATGCAATATGACCCCAACGTCATATTTTATACATGATACACACACCCAATGTGCCAAAACCCTAGGATTGAGACTGCAAATCCGTCTCCACATCCTTTGGCACACTCCATGACCCATCTAGACTTTCGAGAGAAATCCTCCCGGGATCCATTGACCATGGGTTCCAACTTGGCTCCTAGAGCTCCCCCTTGAGCTCTTAGCCTTAGTCACCTCCCTAGGTGACTCATCTACAATTACAAGGCCACAACGGTGTACCTCCGGTGACTTTTGGCTTACAACCCTAACCTTCTTAACTTTGGACACCTTATCCTTGGTTAAGTTCTTCTTCTTCCCTTGAAATAGCTTTCCCTTGTCATTCCTTAATCTTCCATCCTTGGCATAATTATATGCTACCCTAGCATATTTTCTTCCATTTGCCTTGGATGCACCTAATTTGACATTTTTGGATTTTTGAACACCCAAGCACATGTCAAGTCCCCTAGGTCCAATAATGACCCTACTTAGGATTTTTTTCATTTTTTCAAGTTTTGCCCTCAAGACTTGATTTTTCAACTCTAGAGCTCTAACCCTAGAATCAGCATGTCCACCTTGGACATTCCTAGACCTACCCACCTTCCTAGGCATATGTCTCCCCTTCTTGAGATTTGTGCATTGATCATTAACCACCTTCCTTCCCTTAGGCATGGTAGTTTGGGTCATTCTTGGTCTAGCTTTGGGTAATGATTTCTTAGAATTATCTACCTTATTTACCCTATTCCTATCATTATACCTAAATCCATGATTATTCTTAACAAGCATATAAGAATTGGAAATTGGATTTATTTTCAAATAAGGGATTACCTTCCCCTTTACCTTTGAAGCTCCCCTTGACTTGAGCTTCTCTTCTTTTCCAATTCCTTCAAATACGCCAATTTCTTGATTTCTCCTTTCTTTGGGCAGTTGGTGTGGTAGTGTCCACGCTCACCACACGTGAAACAAATTATATGCTTCTTTTCCTTCTTTTCCCTACAACCCATATTAGTTTTCGAAGAAATTGACTTGGGTTTAGGGTTTACCTCCTTTTTCTTACCCAATGGACACTTGTCCTTATAGTGTCCCTTTTGATTGCACCCAAAGCAAATTATGTGATCCTTTGACTTTGCTTTGATGGAGGTGGACACTTCTTCTTGCTCCGACATTGAGGATGGTCTTTCCTCCCCCTCAATCCTTGACGAGGAGACTTCTTCGATTTCTTCCTCACTTGAGGATGTGGACGATTCCACTTTCTCCTTCTCTTCATATGTCGAACTTGATTCAACCTCCGATTGGTCCTCCACCTTCTCTTGGACCAATGACCCCTTTTTCTTGGGCTCTTCTTCTCCTTGTCCTTGTATCGAATTTTCATGTAGAGCTATCACCTTTCTCCATAGCTCATACACATTCTTGTATTCTCCTACATTTGACACAATATATGGAGGTAATAAATTTAATACAATTCTAGTTACCTCCTTATCCACCTCCGCTTCCTCCGTTTGAACCTTAGTCCAATACTAACGTCGAAGGTGTTTTCCCTTCTTGTCTGTTGGAGCTTCAAATGGAACCTCCAATGCGGTCCAATGGTCCCAATCTATTTGGAACCTCATCTCCAACCGCTTCCTCCAATAATCGACGTCATCTCGATCGTATGGAGGTGGAATCTGAATATCCCATCCAAGCGGACCTTTCGAATCCATCTTCCTCTAGCACCTTTGCTCTTTTGGCGATTATTCCAACAAGAGCAAACCTCACTCTGATACCACTTGTTGGGACCTTGACGTATGGCTAGAGGGGGTGAATAGCCGATCACCCACTTTGATCGCGGTTTTCTTCCTACAATGTTAGCATGCACAAGCGGAAATACTAACAATACAAATAAACAAACGCTAACACAAACCGTTTACGTGGTTTGGAGATAAAGCTCCTACTCCACGGCTGTCCGTAAGGTGGACGATCCTGATCTGTCGGTAGATGACTCCCCAGAAGACCTCCAGCTAGCTCTTGTCGCTCCTTGTGGGTGGAGAAACCTCGCCACAAAACCACAACAACACCTGAGCACTAGGAGACTACTAAAAAACTCTAACCAAGCTTATTTCGTCAACCCTTTCCCTGCCAAACCGAGCTCTCTTAAATAAAGCACATAGTTGAAAAGAGCCATTACCAATCGACTGGTCCAAGCACCAGTCGACTAGTCCAACTTGGATTCGAACGTTACAACCCAACGTTTGAATTCCTGCCGCCATCAATCGACTGATCCTAGGATCAGTCGACTGATCTTTCTGTGCATTTCATCAGTCGACTGATCGAAGTATTAGTCAACTGGTCCATCCCTAAACCTAGGGTTTCCCTTCCCGAGTACAATTCTCTTAGCACTCGGACCCTCACGACTCAGCTGACCCTTCATCCAGTAGTCTCGACCTGTTGTCTTCAAGCCTACTTCGACTTTGGCTCTCATCTCTTGGATGCATACAAGCCCACGGCTCATCTCCCCATGCCATCCTTCGGGTATGCCTCGAAGTGCGCTTCCCTCGGCTCATCGTTCCTGCTTTATGCACGGTCCCTCGGATGCATACAAGCCTGTAATGCCCGCCCCTTACGTGAGCAACGCGTTACTTTTTTTTCATACATTACTGCATATGAAGCGTAAATATAGCAGCGGAAATAATACTAAATCATGAACATATGCAACTGGATAAATTCCTTTCTAACTAAACTACTTTAAGCATGTGAATCATAGCATAGCATATTTAACAAGAGAGTATATAGTTCTACATTAAGCATGTACATCATAAAGAACTTCAACTCCAACAAGTAGTAAGCGTAAACATAAGAACTAACACATGCAGTTTATAAGTAGCAACATTAAGTCCATGAGAAATAAGTCCATAAGAAAGAGTAAATACAATAGTAGGATCGTTCTGCCAAGTCACTGCCACACACACACATGCCCTCCTGCTGCTTCCCCTTCTTTAGAAACCTTTAGTTTGATCTGCAACATAAGACGGTAGACTATAAGCATAAAATGCTTAGTAAGCCCCTTGCTTACTCACAAAATCCGTACATCACATATAAGTAGAAATCTACATCATTTGACATAAACATATAACATGAATAAATACATAAAGCATCTAAAGTATGTAAGCATAAACACTTAAAACATGAATATGTGTGTCGTTATTAAAGACATATGACATGAGTAAGTACTTAAATCACCTAACATTCGCATAATCTTTAAAACATAGTCATGTGCATAAACATTAGACATAGTATATGCAATATCATTAAACATAAACATGTGCATAAACATTAAACATAGCATATGCAATATCATTAAACATAAACATGTGCATTAACATTAAGGATGCACTTTGAAAAATATATATAATATAATACTTGAACATTAACATATCATCATCATTGGGATCCCTGGCTTGTACCCATTCATCATTTGCGTGCATCCCTTCGTATAGTGCGAGGTAGCTAATCCCGACCTACTAGGGTACTAGGCAACCTCTAGCCTAGGGACAGCTACGGTAGTCCAGAACCGGGGCCTTGCTTAGGAGCCCATCCCTTGGACCTTTTTCAAGATCCGGTACAAGCCAATACATAAAGTAAAATAGCATACATGATTCCTTTTCTTTCCATAGCAATTGCTCTTTAGCATATCGTTCGTCATTTCTTTTCTTTTCTTAGAAATTGCTCTTTAGACATTCTTTTATTCATAATGTCATACATGCCCTGGGCATACATTCAAAGCATAAATATCATCATAACTTTCAAGCATGAACATGGCATGGAGAAACATAATTTCATGGTAAGAAAATTCATAACATGCCAACTTATCATTCATGATTCATAAAACACATAATGTTCAATTTAAAACTAAGGATAATACACCTAGGGAACTTGTTCCATTTTTTTCATCTATCATGGCATAATGAAACATGGATACCTTTAATTCAATCATAATTCAACATATACTCTACTGGTCAAAACATTTAGATAGGGTTATCATGGCATAAAACACAACACAACATCACATAACTCATACAACATGCGTACATTGAATTTCCTATTACATAGAGACATCATCAAGTGAGGTAGTGACCTTAACCCATCCTAAAACCCAATTTAAGGTACTGATCAGAAACTTCTAAGGTTCATATCAACATGAAAATGACAAAAACAAGAGCAATTGATTCATACAACATGCATATAATACATATTCTAACACTAGAAAGCATTAGGAAGCAACATGACATCTTTAACTCATTTTTTTTAGCCCTTATTTAGGGTATGGCTGAACATGTTCAGAGGAGAAAACATGGCATAAATATATATAAAACACTCAACAAAATATTAACAAGGAATTAAAACCATTAGCTAGTCAAAAAGAACCCAAACATCTTCTTATGGCCAAAAGGTCTATGGCTTCATGGGAGCCTTGGCCGAAACTTTTAAGGGTCTTTTGCTCCATCTTTTTTTTCATCATAACTCATAACTTAACATCAAGAAAACATTGGAGTCATTAGATAGCATCAAACACAAACCTAGGCCCTAAACCCATGCTTGGCCGAAATTTGCTCATAGGGAAAAACTTCACGATTTTAGCAACACATCGCAAGAACATATAAGAACATGAACAAAAACATATATAAGCTATTATGTTGCAGGTGAGGGGAGTCTTACCCTTGTGCTAAAGATTCCCAAACAATATATATATCACCTAGAAGGAGAAAGAAAGAACTTCTTGTTCCTTGTCTCTTCCTTTGCTTCACAAACACAAAGCCTTCACTAGATCTTCTTGAAGAGATTTTTTTTTTTATGGAGAGAGAGCCTTGGTGTTTCGGCAATGAGAGGAATGAAGAGATGGCTTGTGGCATTTTTTTCTCATCTTCTTATAGTCATTGAAGAGGTATGCCTCTTCACTCTCCATGGTGACTCCTTTACCTTCCATGGTGACTCTTCATCCTCCATGGTGACCCTTCATCTCCCTTACACCTATCTACAATTTCCTCTATCCTCCTAATAGCACTCCCTTGCTAGGTGAATTGGTTACATATGCATTCTTAAGGCTTACAACATCTCTAAGGTCCAAGGTTAGACCTTGGCACCTACCTCATTTCATTTTTTTTTTATTCTTTTGCAAGCCCATCTAAAGTAAGGCCCATTACATGATGTGTTATTTCTTTTATCTTCATGGGGCCCATTAGGATAACTAATGAAGTGCTATTTAAGGCCCATTAGGAATTTCCACCATTTAGAGCCCATATAAGGCCCATTAACACTTACACTAAAATTTCCATTACATTTTTTTTATTCATGTTTCATCTATCATGGCATAATGAAACATGGATACCTTTAATTCAATCATAATTCAGCATATACTCTACTGGTCAAAACATTTAGATAGGGTTATCATGGCATAAAACACAACACAACATCACATAACTCATACAACATGCGTACATTGAATTTCCTATTACATAGAGACATCATCAAGTGAGGTAGTGACCTTAACCCATCCTAAAACTCAATTTAAGGTACTGATCAGAAAATTCTAAGGTTCATATCAACATGAAAATAACAAAAACAAGAGCAATTGATTCATACAACATGCATATAATACATATTCTAACACTAGAAAGCATTAGCAAGCAACATGACATCTTTAACTCATTTTTTTTAGCCCTTATTTAGGGTATGGCCGAACATGTTCAGAGGAAAAAACATGGCATAAATATATATAAAACACTCAACAAAATATTAACAAGGAATTAAAACCATTAGCTAGTCAAAAAGAACCCAAACATCTTCTTATGGCCAAAAGGTCTATGGCTTCATGGGAGCCTTGGCCGAAACTTTTAAGGGTCTTTTGCTCCATCTTTTTTTTTCATCATAACTCATAACTTAACATCAAGAAATCATTGGAGTCATTAGATAGCATCAAACACAAACCTAGGCCCTAAACCCATGCTTGGCCGAAATTTGCTCATAGGGAAAAACTTCACGATTTTAGCAACACATCGCAAGAACATACAAGAACATGAACAAAAACATATATAAGCTATTATGTTGCAGGTGAGGGGAGTCTTACCCTTGTGCTAAAGATTCCCAAACAATATATATATCACCTAGAAGGAGAAAGAAAGAACTTCTTGTTCCTTGTCTCTTCCTTTGCTTCACAAACACAAAGCCTTCACTAGATCTTCTTGGAGAGAATTTTTTTTTTTTATGGAGAGAGGGCCTTGGTGTTTCGGCAATGAGAGGAATGAAGAGATGGCTTGTGGCATTTTTTTCTCATCTTCTTATAGTCAATGAAGAGGTATGCCTCTTCACCCTCCATGGTGACTCCTTTACCTTCCATGGTGACTCTTCATCCTCCATGGTGACCCTTCATCTCCCTTACACCTATCTACAATTTCCTCTATCCTCCTAATAGCACTCCCTTACTAGGTGAATTGGTTACATATGCATTCTTAAGGCTTACAACATCTCTAAGGTCCAAGGTTAGACCTTGGCACCTACCTCATTTCATTTTTTTTTATTCTTTTGCAAGCCCATCTAAAGTAAGGCTCATTACATGATGTGTTATTTCTTTTATCCTCATGGGGCCCATTAGGATAACTAACGAAGTGCTATTTAAGACCCATTAGGAATTTCCACCATTTAGAGCCCATATAAGGCCCATTAACACTTACACTAAAATTCCCACAACTCTAACTATCATTCATGAATCATACTCAGTATGGCTTTTATTCATGCAATTATACTCAATATTAGGGATAATATTGAAGGGAATTTTAGTGGGGTGTTACAATCCTCCATACCTTCTGGGAAGTTCGTCCTCGAACTTAAAATAGCTCCGGAAACTTTTGTTTCATATCGTCCTCGCGTTCCCAGATAGCTTCTTCAGATTGTTGACCTTGCCACAAGGCTTTGACTAAGGGTACATCTTTGTTCCTCAGTCTCTTGACATCTCGATCCAGGATCCGTATGGGTTTGCTTTCATAACTCAGGTCCTCCTGGATTTGTACGGCCTGCGGCTCCATCACTTGGTCTGCATTGGAAATACATTTCTTGAGCATCGATACGTGGAACACGTTGTGGATTGATGACATCTCTTGAGGTAGCTCGAGCTCGTAAGCCACCTTGCCATTTCTGTTCAGGATCTTGTACGGTCCCACATAACGCGGACTTAGCTTTCCTTTCTTCCCGAATCTCATTACTCCTTTCATAGGAGCCACTCGGTGGAACACCAAATCCCCGACACCGAAGTCCAAAGGCCTACGTCGCTGATCCACATAATTCTTCTGCCGGCTTTGAGCACTCTCTATTCTTTGGCGGATATTCTGTATAGCTCGGGTGGTGTCGTCGATGAAATCCGTCTGGAGTCCCATCTCTTTCTTTTCGCCTCCTTCGTACCAACAGATAGGAGATCTACATCTCCTCCCATACAGAGCTTCATAAGGTGTCATTCCGATAGTAGCTTGGTAGCTATTATTATAAGCGAACTCCACTAAACATAAATATCGGCACCAGCTCCCTTTGAAATCCAGGGCACAAGCTCGTAACATGTCTTCCAGTACTTGGTTCACCCTTTCCGTTTGCCCATCTGTCTGAGGATGAAAGGCGGTACTGAATCGCAGCTTCGTGCCGAGAGCTTTATGAACGCATTCCCAAAACTGTGAGGTGAAATGACCATCCCTATCTGAAATGATGGTCTTGGGAATACCATGTAGTCTGATAATTTCCTTAGCATATAGTTGAGCTAGTTGCTCGACTGAATAGGTCATCTTGATCGCTAAGAAATGTGTCGATTTCATCAATCTGTCGACGATAACCCATATAGCGTCGTATCCGTTCATGGTCCTGGGAAGTCCTAAGATGAAATCCATAGAGATGTCTTCCCATTTCCACTCCGGAATTTGGATCGATTGCAGAACTCCTCCGGGTCTCTGGTGCTCTGCTTTAACTTGCTGGCAGGTCAGGCAGGTACTGACATGCTGAGCTACGTCCCTCTTCATACCGAGCCACCAAAATCTCATTTTCAGATCTTGATATATCTTGGTAGATCCCAGGTGCATAGAATAAGGGGTTCCGTGAGCCTCCTCCAGTACCTTCTTGCGTAGCTCCGGATCATTAGGGATACATAGACGATCCTTAAGGTATACTACTCCGTTATTGGCGATATGAAAACCCTGACCTTTTCCTTCTAGAATATCCTGCTTGATCTTCTGGAGGCTTGGATCATCATTCTGCTTGTCTAGTATGTCGTCGATTAGTGCCGGTACGATTGCCATGGTCGAAAGTCGTCCGGAAATAATCTCGATTTCGTAGTTCACAATTTCCTTTTCCAACGGTCGAGATAATACTGATAAGGACATCAAGGTGGCACTGGACTTCCTGCTGAGTGCATCAGCCACTTTGTTCGCCTTGCCTGGATGACAAAAGATCTCGCAGTCATAGTCCTTTACCAGTTCGAGCCATCTGCGTTGTCGCATGTTAAGGTCCTTCTGAGTGAAGAAATATCGCAGACTCTGGTGATCTGTATATATCTTGCACTGTGCTCCGTATAGATAGTGTCTCCATACCTTCAGAGCAAAGACCACGGCTGCTAACTCTAAATCGTGAGTGGGATAGTTCCTTTCATGTTCTTTGAGTTGCCTAAAGGCATAGGCAATAACTTTACCACTCTACATAAGTACAGCACCAAGTCCCAGTTTGGAGGCATCGTTGTACATGTCGAAGCCCTTGTCATCTTCGGGAAGAGTAAGGATTGGAGCACTTGTAAGTCTCCTTTTCAACACCAAGAAACTCCTCTCGCATTCTTCTGTCCATACGTACTTCTGGTTCTTCCTGGTGAGAACCGTCATAGGTGCTGCAATTCTGGAGAAGTCTTCCATGAATTTCCGGTAATAGCCCGCTAGTCTGAGAAAACTCCTGACTTCGCTAGCATTCTTCGGCCTGTTCCAGTTACTCACGGCCTCAATTTTCTTCGGGTCCACCATGACTCCGTCCTTGCAAATAATATGACCTAGAAAAGCCACTTGATCGAGCCAAAATTCGCATTTGGAGAACTTGGCATATAACTTCTTTTCCCGAAGGATCTGTAATACCATCTTCAGGTGTTCAGTGTGCTCTTCTTGATCTCTCGAATAGATGAGGATATCGTCGATGAAGACGATCACAAACTTGTCAAGGAATGCCGAGAATACCCGATTCATCAGGTCCATAAACATAGCGGGAGCATTAGTTACTCCGAAGGGCATGACGACGAATTCAAAGTGTCCGTATCTAGTCCGGAAAGCTGTCTTCGGAATATCATCTGGTTTCACTTTAACTTGATGGTAACCGAATCTAAGATCGATCTTCGAAAAGACGGTAGCTCCCTTCAGTTGGTCGAACAGGTCGTCGATCCTTGGGAGGGGATACCTGTTCTTAATCGTCACATTATTTAGAGCTCGATAATCTATGCACATACGCATAGTTCCATCCTTCTTTTTCACGAACAGTACCGGAGCTCCCCATGGAGAGTGACTCGGGCGAATAAAACCCTAATCGAGTAACTCCTGCAGCTGTCCTTGAAGCTCCTTCAATTCAGCTGGCGCCATACGGTAAGGTGCCTTGGAGATCGGATTAGTGCTAGGAATCAGTTCGATCTCAAATTCGATTTCTCTGTCCGGGGCCAATCCTGGTAGATCGTCTGGGAATACCTCCGGATAATTGCATACCACTCTGACATCACTTAGTTTCTGATCCTTTGTTTGAGCGGTGCTGACCACATATGCTAGAAAACCAGTGTATCCTTTCGCTAGCATCTTCTGCACCTTTAGAGCCGATAAGAATTTCCCGGTTCTCTTCCTTGGCTCTCCTTCTGCTGATTAATATTGTTCAGATAATGCTCGGTGATCAAGGCGCTACTGAACAACTCCTCTGCGGTCTGCGGTCGGTTAACTCCGCTGGCCACGTTCAGAGCTATCTCGGGCCGCAACATTTTCAGCATCAGGCAGACCTTTTCTTTCTCTGTCTTGACCAACTCGGGACATAGGCGAGCCAACCTATTGAATCTCTTGACAGCTTTACTGACTGACAGATCGCCTTGACGGAATTCCGAAAACTCGTCGTAGTGTTTGTTGGTGACCCGCATGTGGAAGAACTCCTCGTAAAATTCTGATTTGAAGTCCGTCCATTTCATTTGGTTCATGGGTCTCTTGGCCTTGACCCTTTCCCACCACATTCTGGCATCGCCAGAAAGTCAGAATGACGCACACTTGACATTCTCATGCTTCGGCCAGTCCAGCAGCTCCATAGTACTCTCCACCGTCTTGAGCCAGGCCTGAGCATCCCACGATTCGCAAGCACCCGTAAATGTTTCCGGCTTCAGTCTCTGCCACTAGATTAAGTAAGCTTCCGGTCGCATTCCGGTGGCAGAGCCTGTCGGGGGTGCTGGCGGAGTCGGAGGCACTACAGGTATCACCGTCTGGTTCGCAGATGGAACGGTAGTATTTGCTTGCTGATTCATCAAGGTGTTGATGGTCTGCTGCTGCTCGGTGAGCTGACGCTGGAGTTCTGTCACTAGGTGCGTCAGGTCAGGCTGAGGTACGGTATCATTAATTCTAGTACTTCTTCTAGCCATGCTGTTTTCATATTACAACAATAACCTAGTATAAGATCATTTATCATTTTCATCATTTTCATGTATATACATGCATTTGTATCATTTTTTTTCATTATAAGGTAAGGTAAGGTACTACCCTAAGTTTCCATTCCCAGGTAAAAAAACATGGTTCCATAATTTCGTATTTGCATACTTAGTTATAAACATTCATTATCGTTCTAGAACCATATAGGGTATCACATCTACTTGTATGGTTAGTCTAGAAACATTCCTATCATAAATAAACATAAAGCAAACATACTTAAATTATGTAAGGTAAGATCTTACTTGGAAGCGGCAGGATGCAGGCTTGATGTGTGTGTAGTGAGATGACAATTTGGCTATGATACCAAGCTGTAACGCCCGCCCCTTACGTGAGCAACGCGTTACTTTTTTTCGTACATTATTGCATATGAAGCGTAAATATAGCAGCGGAAATAATACTAAATCATGAACATATGCAATTTGATAAATTTCTTTCTAACTAAACTACTTTAAGCATGTGAATCATAGCATAGCATATTTAACAAGAGAGTATATAGTTCTACATTAAGCATGTATATCATAAAGAACTTCAACTCCAACAAGTAGTAAGCGTAAACATAAGAACTAACACATGTAGTTTATAAGTAGCAACATTAAGTCCATGAGAAATAAGTCCATAAGTAAGAGTAAAGACAACAGTAGGATCGTTCTGCCAAGTCACTGCCACACACACACATGCCCTCCTGCTGCTTCCCCTTCTTTAGAAACCTTTAGTTTGATCTGCAACATAAGAAGGTAGACTATAAGCATAAAATGCTTAGTAAGCCCCTTGCTTACTCACAAAATCCATACATCACATATAAGTAGAAATCTACATCATTTGACATAAACATATAACATGAATAAATACTTAAAGCATCTAAAGCACGTAAGCATAAACACTTAAAACATGAATATGTGTGTCGTTATTAAGGACATATGACATGAGTAAGTACTTAAAGCATCTAACATTCGCATAATCTTTAAAACATAGTCATGTGCATAAACATTAGACATAGCATATGCAATATCATTAAACATAAACATGTGCATAAATATTAAACATAGCATATGCAATATCATTAAACATAAACATGTGCATAAACATTAAGGATGCTCTTTGAAAAATATATATAATATAATACTTGAACATTAATATATCATCATCCTTGGGATCCCTGGCTTGTACCCATTCATCATTTGCGCGCATCCCTTCGTAGAGTGCGAGGTAGCTAATCCTGACCTACTAGGGTACTAGGCAACCTCTAGCCTAGGGACAGCTACGGTAGTCCAGAACCGGGGCCTTGCTTAGGAGCCCATCCCTTGGACCTTTTTCAAGATCTGGTACAAGCCAATACATAAAGTAAAATAGCATACATGATTCCTTTTCTTTCCATAGCAATTGCTCTTTAGCATATCGTTCGTCATTTCTTTTCTTTTCTTAGAAATTGCTCTTTAGACATTCTTTTATTCATAATGTCATACATGTCATGAGCATACATTCAAAGCATAAATATCATCATAACTTTCAAGCATGAACATGGCATGGAGAAACATAATTTTATGGTAAGAAAATTCATAACATGCCAACTTATCATTCATGATTCATAAAATACATAATGTTCAATTTAAAACTAAGGATAATACACCTAGGGAACTTGTTCCATTTTTTTTCATCTATCATGGCATAATGAAACATGGATACCTTTAATTCAACCATAATTCAACATATACTCTACTGGTCAAAACATTTAGATAGGGTTATCATGGCATAAAACACAACACAACATCACACAACTCATACAACATGCATACATTGAATTTCCTATTACATAGAGACATCATCAAGTGAGGTAGTGACCTTAACCCATCCTAAAACTCAATTTAAGGTACTGATCAGAAACTTCTAAGGTTCATATCAACATGAAAATGACAAAAACAAGAGCAATTGATTCATACAACATGCATATAATACATATTCTAACACTAGGAAGCATTAGCAAGCAACACGGCATCTTTAACTCTTTTTTTTTAGCCCTTATTTAGGGTATGGCCGAACATGTTCAGAGGAGAAAACATGGCATAAATATATATAAAACACTCAACAAAACATTAACAAGGAATTAAAACCATTAGTTAGTCAAAAAGAACCCAAACATCTTCTTATGGCCAAAAGGTCTATGGCTTCATGGGAGCCTTGGCCGAAACTTTTAAGGGTCTTTTGCTCCATCTTTTTTTTCATCATAACTCATAACTTAACATCAAGAAAACATTGGAGTCATTAGATAGCATCAAACACAAACCTAGGCCCTAAACCCATGTTTGGCCGAAATTTGCTCATAGGGAAAAACTTCACGATTTTAGCAACACATCGCAAGAACATACAAGAACATGAACAAAAACATATATAAGCTATTATGTTGCAGGTGAGGGGAGTCTTACCCTTGTGCTAAAGATTCCCAAACAATATATATATCACCTAGAAAGAGAAAGAAAGAACTTCTTGCTCCTTGGCTCTTCCTTTGCTTCACAAACACAAAGCCTTCACTAGATCTTCTTGGAGAGAATTTTTTTTTTTTGATGGAGAGAGGGCCTTGGTGTTTCGGCAATGAGAGGAATGAAGAGATGGCTTGTGGCATTTTTTCCTCATCTTCTTATAGTAAATGAAGAGGTATGCCTCTTCACCCTCCATGGTGACCCCTTTACCTTCCATGGTGACTCTTCATCCTCCATGGTGACCCTTCATCTCCCTTACACCTATCTACAATTTCCTCTATCCTCCTAATAGCACTCCCTTGCTAGGTGAATTGGTTACATATGCATTCTTAAGGCTTACAACATCTCTAAGGTCCAAGGTTAGATCCTTGGCACCTACCTCATTTTATTTTATTTTTTATTCTTTTGCAAGCCCATCTAAAGTAAGGCCCATTACATGATGTGTTATTTCTTTTATCCTCATGGGGTCCATTAGGATAACTAACAAAGTGCTATTTAAGACCCATTAGGAATTTCCACCATTTAGAGCTCATATAAGACCCATTAACACTTACACTAAAATTCCCACAACTCTAACTATCATTCATGAATCATACTCAATATGGTTTTTATTCATGCAATTATACTCAATATTAGAGATAATATTAAACGGAATTTTAGTGGGGTGTTACAAAGCCCACGGCTCATCTCCCCATGTCATCCTTCACTAGACCCGAAGATGTCCAACTAAGTTCATGTGTATCCTGCAAAACCTACACACTCAAATACACATATCAAACATAAGGGTGAACCTAACTTAAACCCTTTGCCCAAACATCAAAACACATGGTCACTTCGGACCATAGATTGCTCTAACAATTATTGGATTGCTCGTTAGAAAGGTCCAACAAACCTGGGCCTTGGAGTAGAAGTTGCTGAAAACTCCAAACCAAGTAAATCTTAGTGTGTGTTGTTTTCTATCTTATCTTTCCGTCGTCTGATTTTTTGCTGCGCAAGCACTTTCTTTATTCCAAAAAGGTGTTAATTTTATAAGACACGTGATTCACCCCCCCTGCATGATAGAGAGAATGAACAAGGGGAACGAAGGTAGAAGGATTTCTTTTGTTTATGAGTCTTCTCCTCTACTCAAGATCACAGCCTCCTTATATAGGAGCACAAACACTTGGCAACATTATGGTCAAATAAAGATCATTTACTGCCTTTACCCGCTTGGTTCAAAACATCAGCTATCGGCCATCAATGATCGATCATTTCAAATTGACAATTACAGATTCACCATTAATCATCTGACTATTTTAGATTAGTACATTAATGCATCTGTTACATACTTGAGCAAATAGAAAAAGGAGGATTTGTGTGGCAAAATGTTCATTGTTTTGCTTTAGCAAATTTTTCCTTGATAGGTTTAACATTCGACGTGCGAACTCATGCTCACACACGAATCACCTTGGTTCAAAGCAATCTATACCCAATGTGGGACTCTCATTCACAATAGAGTCTCCTTTCTTTCCACCTATTTTCCATTCACATTTTTTAATAGAAAACATAAGGTGATAAACAAGGGCATAGGCAGCTTTAAGGGCTAGGGGCCTGGTACAGGTTGCTAGCACGCCAACACCAGTCGAGAATAGCGAACTTGAGCACAACATTGGGGATGAGGAAGAAGGAAGAGGGATGGAGATCTAGGAGTATGACGTTGAGAAGGCGCAGGCTAATGTGTATAGTATAAGCTTCAAGTGCACGGTTATGTCGTCAAATAATAAATATTGAATCCATAGGGCTTGGTGGCTAACTACTAGTCTACTAAACAAATATAATTGTCTAGACTAATTATGAGGTTTGAGTTGTGCAAGAGCAAAAGATCTAAGAAGGAGAATCAGAGAATATGGTGAAGAAAGAGTATTGAGTGAGATGAGAAAAGAGAAAGGAGAATGATATGAGAAAATTCGATAGGAAAATCAATTCTAGGATTTTAGCTTCACCATAATGATTGTAAACACCTAATTTATGTATTTGATTTCCTATCTTCAATGGCTATTTATGTAGGTAAATTATTCTATAGTATTTGATGTAAACTTTTGGGACTACGTCGGCGTATCCATTTTAATTCGTCGTCTACTTTCAAAGTGACAGAGCTGAGGGATTCCTTTCTTAAGGAGATCCCTATCACATCATCCCATAATTCCCGAGTTGCCTTCTCTTATTGTGTGGTAGCGAATTGGAACCTATCTATTAAAATCTATGATGACCTATTGCTCCTCGTGGCATACCGATTTACTATCGTAGGTGACTTTCCACGTCTCATGTTTCTATAGATTGAAGGATTAGGTTCTCCTTTTGGTTCATCCCCCGCACCTCATGGGATATGAATCTTGTGCTTTTGGCATCAAAACCATGTGTACATAGTAGACCCGGACTACAAATACACATGTTATTGAATAAAAAATATTCAAACTCAATAGATTCAACGAAAAAGTATTTAGGGGGTGCTTGGTATACATTTGGCAATGAGAATGGTAATGTGTTTTGATTGAGGGGTTTATTATTGGGGCAATCGGCCCAAGTATGATATGGAGGATCATGGGTTTTGATGTGTGTGTCAATATGGTTAAGTTAGGGTTTTATTGTGTTCTAATATGTGTATGTGAGTGTGCAGGTTTGCAGGTACACATAGACTTGGTTGGATGTCTTCAGGTGAAGGGTGGCATGGAGGCAAGCCGTGGGCTTGTGTGCGCATCTGAGGGACCATGGACAAAGCAGGTACGATGAGCCGAGGGAAGCGAACTTCGAGGCGTACGTGAAGGATAGCATAGAGGCAAACCGCGAGCTTGTGTGCGTATTCGAGGGACGAGAGCCAAAGTCGAAGAGGGCTTGAAGGTGATGGATTGAGGCTGCTGTAGCAGAGACGATGAGTCGAAGGACACGGATTTCGAGGCATGCGTGAAGGATAGCATGGAGGTAAGCCGAGGGCTTGCGTGCGCATCTGAGGGACGGGAGCTGAAGATGAAGAGGGCGTGAAGGCAACAAATCGAGACTGCTGATTGAAGAGTCAACCAGGTCGTAAGGGTCCGAGTGTGAGTGTTTTTACTCGGAAACTAAGCCAGGAGGGTTCGAGTGTGGAGAGAAATATACTCGGGAAGGGTAACCCTAGGCTTAGGGAAGGACCAGTTGATGGTGATGGCTGGAGATTCAAACGTTGGGCTTGCAACGTTCGAATCTGAGTGGGACCAGTCGACTGCCCCTGGGGCAGTCGACTGGTAGCGGCCATATTAGACTCGAGCTCTATTTAAGGGAGCTCGTTTAAGGCTTTTCTTCCTTAGCGAAACCTGCTTGGATAGAGTTGGTTAGTAGCCTTTGTTGCTCAGGTAGTGTCTAGAGGTTGTGGTGAGATTTCTCCCCCCACAAGGAGCTACGAGATCTAGCCGGAGGTGCTCTGGGGAATCATCCACCAACGGATTAGGGATCGCCCACCTTACGGGTAGCCGTGGAGTAGGAGCATCATCTCCGAACCACGTACATCGGTGTGTCATTCTTCTTCGTTAGGTTTTTGTTTTATTTAGTATATTCTGCTTGCGCACTAACGATTGTAGGAAGAAAGACGAAAGAAGCTATTCACCCCCCCTCTAGCTTGACGGTCACGATCTAACAAGTGGTATCAGAGCGAAGGTCGTTGTTCTACGGACTAACCGCCGAGAGAGCACAAGCTAAAGGGAATGATCATGGAAGACAAGTTAGGTGATGACATCAACAGTCCACCTCCGTATGATCATGAAGATTTTGACTATTGGAGGACAAGAATGAAGACTTGGTTTGGAATGGATTGGGAGTGCATGGTGGTGCTAGAAGAACCCTTCAAATTTCCAAAGGATAAGCACGGGAAAAGACTTCGACCTAGATATTGGACTAAAGAGAAACAAGCCCAATCCAAGGCAAATGAGAAGGTAATTGGTATATTAAGTAATATTTTACCTAATAATGTGTTGAGTGGTGTAGGTGAATATAAAAACACGTATGAGTTGTGGAACAAGTTGAAAGAGGTTCATGAGAATCCTACACAAGCCCAAAAGGTAGAAGAGCCAAAGGGAATAAACTCAATGGTCCAAGAAGACAAAGAAGAAAAAGAATTGCTCATCTAATCAAGTGAAGTGGAAGAAGAGAGTAAGAGGTCATCCACTTCATCAAGGGAAGAAAAAGAGGTCTCCACCTCAAGGATTGTGGGGGAGGAGAGACCCACTCTAATGCCGGAGCAAGGAGAAGTTCCTACCACCACCAATGAAAGAACCAAAGACCACATCGTATACTTTGGATGCAACAAGAAGGGGCACTACAAGGACACGTGTCCCTTAGGTAAAAAGGAGTTAAACCCTAAACCCGGGTCCATTCATTTAAAATCTAATGTGGGTTGTAGGGAAAAGAAAGAAAAGAAGCACATTAGGTGCTACACTTGTGGGGAGCTAGGACATTACCACACCCAATGTCCAAGGAAAAGAGAGCTCAAGAAAATAGAGCATTTAAGAAAATGGAAAAGAGAGTAAAAGAAGAGAATCTCACATCAAGGGGAGCTACAGGGGTAAAGGAGGTAATCCCTAACTTTACTTATGCTTCAAATGCTTTTATGAGTGCTAGAAATATTAATGATTGATTGCCTATGCGTAATTTTGGTTTCAAGTATCATGATAAAAATAGAAATAACATTGCGTGCCAAAATTCTAAAAAACCATGGTGCATGATAAATCTAGGGTTTTTATACCTAAGGACCAAGGCATTAACTCTAAGAAAGGGAGACACATGCCTAGAAAAATGGATAGATCTAGGAATGATCAAAATGGTCATGGTGATATTAAGGTTAGGAATCTAGAGAAGAAAAATCAAGCTTTGAGGGCAAAGCTTGATAAGTTAGAAAAGAACCTAAATAGACTCATTAGGGGATCCAAGGGATTAAGCATGATACCAAATGATCAACACCATAGAAATGATAGGCCGGGACTAGGATACCAATCTAGGGGGTCCAATGTTAGTAAAAAGGTTAGTGAAAAATCATATGGCAAGGTGTCATATGACTATAGCAAAGGAAAGGTCAAAATGACAAGGAAAAGTCATTTAAAGGGGAGAAGAAGAGGTTTACCAAGGACAAGGAGTGGAAAGTTAAGAAAGTAAGAGTTGAAGGTCAAGAAGCACCGGAGGTACACCGGTGTGGTCTTGAATTTGTAGATGAGTCACCTAGGGAGGTGACTAGGGCTAAGAGCTCAAGGGAGAGCTCTAGAGGTCAAAATGGGATCTATGGTCAATGGATCTCAGGAGGATTTCTTCAAGAAGATTAGATGGATTTAGGGATGTGCCAAAGGATTTGGAAGACTCATTTAGTCTTAATCCTAAGGAATTGGCACATTAAAAGGAAGTTTGTGGAGTAAAAGATGAAAATGGGATCATATTATGTGAAAATTGGTTTTTAGTTGGTAAACGCCATATAACTCAGTGCCAGGAATGTATGGTGATTAAGGATGGGAAGATACATCAAGAAGAAGTCAAAACTAGAACTTTTGGATAAGTTTCAATGACACAATTTAGGTAGTTTTGAATTTCATGCCAATCTTGGGATCCAGAATAGATTTACGTGAAAATATATTTTTCCCAAGTAGACATAGGCTCCACGAAATTTCAGATTTTTTGGAGGTTTGTGGAATTAATTATGGATTTCTGAAATTAGGACTGGGAAGCTGAAATCAGAGTACCAGTCGACTGGTTCAGTACCAGTCAACTGGTCCAGTGCAAATCAGGAAATAGGATTTCAAAATTACCAGTCGACTGCCCCTAGGGTAGTCGACTGAACTCTCGGGTTAGTTTCTCAGTCGACTGCCCCAGGGGCAATCGACTGATATGCGTGGTTTTAAATAAAAACAGTCGTGCGGGGGTGGCCGAACCTAGGGTTTTCGGTGCCACCCCCTACGAGATTCCTTCTTCCCCAACCTCCTCTCTTGATCTAAGGCGTTCCCCAAGCCCTAAAACACCTCTCTAGCCTCCTCCCACCTCAGATCTAGACCAGAGGTTAGTAAAACCTCCCCTCACAAGCCAATCCTCATCCATCTTCACCATGCAACGAAGGGAGAAACGGTAACTATTTGTGTAATGTATTTTTCACAGTTAGTTCATAGTTTGGAACTAATTTGTTTCTTTGTGCATGTTTTTCTTTGTATTTCCTCATTGTAGGGTAATGTGTGGTACATGCATGGGTATGGTTATATTTTAGAGTTGTCCAAAAGAAAAGAAAGGATGAGGGGTCATCACAAAAAGGTCATATAGATCCGGAGGCTTCTCGGTTTTGGTCCGAGGAGTGTCTACAGAGATTTGAGGATAATGAGTTTATATTAATGAATTGTCGGTATCTCAACCAACAATACTTTCAAGAGAAAACTCCTCATATTTTTGAGATAATTACATACTTTGGTCTAGCACAATTAGTTTATTGTCAGCATGATGTCAATATTGACATGTGTAAAGAGTTCTATGCAAACCTTACATGCATTAGTCCCGATGATGGGACTTATGAGTCTGTAGTGGCAGGAGTATCTATTCCCTTTACACCTGCAATCTTAAGATCATTTCTAGGGTGTAGAGCCTCTAGCAATGCATGTACTTATTTTCCAAAAATTATCGACCCTTTTACCTTTCCTGGTGTGACCCTGGACCAGATCCATTTGCATTATTTTGCGAGACGTCGAGTTTCTACACAGCGCCTTTTTGAGGCTAAGCGAATGAGTCCAGACAGTAACGTGTTGTATAAAGTTGTGTTAGATTGCATCTTGCCAATTGTTACCAAGGGGAGGTTGATGATTCGACTTCCTCACTTGGTAATGATGTATGTGTTGGAGAGATGGTTAGATATTGATGTCACCCTACATATCTTTGCATCCATTGTTCACTTTTCACATAGTGGCAATGGTAAAATCTACATGCCCTTTTGTCATGTCCTGACCGAGCTCTTTGAGTCTAGAGGTATTTGGACGACTAGAGGTCAGGTGCATCATTTGTCCAAGGACTACGATCAGATTGGTGCACGACGGCTGTCCTTGGCAGGGATTGAGTGATAGATCGAAAACGCTTGCTAGAGGGGGTGAATAGCAAATCTTCGTCGAATTCTCTACAAGATTGTTAGCATAGCGGAAATACAAATAAAAATAAGCTAATCAAGAGAGAACAATGCTAACAAACGATTTACTTGGTATCCACCCTGGACGGGTGACTAATCCAAGAATTCGTCGGTGGATCAATCCCCAGATAACCTCCAGCTAACCCTCGTCGCTCCTTGTGGGTGGAGAAACCTCGCCACAGCACCTTGACACGATCTGGACTTAAGAGACTACTAACAACCCTTAACCAAGCTTGTTTCGTCAAAAAACTCAACCACCACGAAGTCCGCTTTAAATAGGACTCGGGCTGAAACCCTCGCCACCAGTCAACTGCTCCCAGGGCAATCGACTGGTGCCACTGAAATTCGACCGTTGCACCCCAACGTTCGAATTCTCAGCCAACTCACCAGCCACCTACCAGTCGACTGCCCCTAGGGCAGTCGACTGGTCCCAGGGCTGAGACCTTTCTGTGAGTTCCATCAGTCGACTGCCCCCAGGCCAGTCGACTGGTCTAGTCACCCACCTAAGGTTACCCTTCCTGAGTACATTCCACTCCGCACTCAAACCCTAGGATTTCCAGAGTACAATCACACAGCACTCGTACCCTCACGACTCGACTGACTCCTCATCCGCAGCCTCGACTATCGCCTTCACGCCCTCTTCATCTTCGGCCCTCGTCCCTCGGATGCGCACGCAAGCCTTCAGCTTGCCTCCATGCCACCCTTCACGTACGTCTCAAAGTCCGCGCCCATCAGCTCATCGTCCCTGCTCTCCAAGGTCCCTCGGATGTGCACGCAAGCCTCCAGCTTGCCTCCATGTCATCCTTCACCGTACTGAGGCTGTCCAGCCAAGTCCATATGTGTAACCTGTATAATCTGCACACTCAACATACACATATAAGATCACAAGGGTCAACCTAACTTAAACCCTTTGCCCAAACATCAAAATATTTGGTCACTTCGGACCACAGATTGCCTCAACATTGAGTGCCGACAGGGGGAGATTGTCTGGAAACAGCAGTCTGATTCTTCCAGTTCTGATGAGGAAGCTGCGCCCGCTGCTAGAGTTTCACAGGAGCAGTTCTCCCAGCTACAGTCTGAGGTACACGGGCTGAGGGAGGATTTTTAGACGTTCCAGCAGCGCTCGATTGACATACAGCAGAAGCAGGCAGAGATGTACGTTATGATGCAGCAGTGGCATCTGGTGTACCAGGCTCCTCCTCCTCCTCCGGGCGATGGCATGTAGTGGAGTCTATGTGATGGTTTTAGTGTTGAAAGTGTTTTTCTTGGATTTATGTTTTGTCTCTCAAACACCTATTTTGGAATTGTAATATTTAACTACTTCGGGGCTACAGTCCTTATAACTTTCTCTATGTTTTATGTCAAATTATGTATGAAACTTTGAATTCATGGTTTATATTGCTTTTAGTTCAGTTCATGATGTGACAATTGAAATAATGTTTTATTGATGACATGAAATGTAAGATAAATTTGATAGATGCATGTTTAGCTAAAGGTTAAGAGATAAATGCGGGGAGGTTTTGTCATATTGAGAATGGACAAAGGAAAGGAAGGTGATTTGAGAACAATTCTAGGTTTGAAATGGTAGAGGATAGCCTTGGTAAACACATAGAATCCAATAAAGGCTTGAAAATTGATACAAAGGTTATATTTTGAGAAAATTTGAGTTTGTACCAAAAGCCAAGCATATTTGGTATTTTTCATGAAACCATATTTTTGTAGGATAGGTTATATCCTAACAAATATGTTTGCAAAATTTTACATTTTTTCGAATTTTATGGAATTTTCTAGGGATTTCTAAAATTGGGCTGAAATTTCAGAAATAGGTTGTATCAGTCGATTGCCCTGGGGGCAGTCGACTGATATCTCTGTGGTTTGCGGTAAACAGAGGGCAGTCGACTGGTATTCCTGTTTGGTGATTTCTGAGGGGGTTTCATAGGGGTGTCAATTCGGGTGGGTCGGGTCGGGTTCGGGTCGGGTTCGGGTTGGGTTGGGAAAAAAAAATTTTAAACTCCCAACCCGAACCCGACCCGAACCCGATTTCAACCCGAAACCCCCAAACCCGAACCCGACCAACCCGACCCGACCCGAATAACCTGAAAAAACCGATTCAAAACGTCTTTTTTCGCCATTTTCCCTATAATTCTTCACTTTTATCTCAATACTTCATCATGATCATACTATATTGATATTAATATACATAAAAATATCTTAATTTTCAAAATAAAATTTGATTTATCCCCAAAAAATCCACAAAATATTAAATTTGGGTCAACCCGAACCCGACCCGAACCCGACTCGAACCCAACCCGAAATTTTTCAACTCGAAACCCCCCAACTCGAACCCGACCCGAACCCGAAAATTTTCAACCCGAACTCGATTTTTCGGGTCGATTCGTGTTGGGTCGTCGGGTCGTGTTGATTTTTGACACCCCTAGGGTTTCAGAAATGAAGTGAGTTCTTTTTGACACTGGGGTTAGGATTGCTTGGGGCAATCTTTTTTATGGTGTCAAAGGGGGAGAACTTGTGGTGTTAAGTTTGGTTTAACTTGACGTGAGAAAACTTGTGGTGTTAAGTTGGGTAGAACTTAACTTGGTGTTGTGGGTAGAGAATTGAAAATTGGGAGAAGGCATAGGTTAAGGGGGGGTTGCCTCTTGTTTGCTATGCTTTTAATTTTCTATTGCTATTGTTGTTTTGGTTTACCTAACTTAAACATATTATCACACATCAAAAAGGGAGAGATTGTTGGGGCAATCGACCCAAGTATGATTTGGAGGATCATGAGTTTTGATATGTGTGTCAATATGGTTAAGTTAGAGTTTTATTGTGTTCTAATATGTGTATGTGAGTGTGCAGGTTTGCAGGTACACATAGACTTGGTTGGATGTCTTCAGGTGAAAGTTGGCATAGATGCAAGTCGTGGGCTTGTGTGCACATCCGAGGGACCATAGACAAAGTAGGTACGATGAGCCGAGGGAAGCGGACTTCGAGGCGTATGTGAATGATAGCATGGAGGTAAGCCATGAGCTTGTGTGCGTATCCGACGGATGAGGGCCAAAGTCGAAGAGGGCTTGAAGGCGACGGATCGAGGCTGCTGCAGCAGAGACGATGAGCCGAGGGACATGGACTTTGAGGCATGCATGAAGGATGGCATGGAGGCAAGCCGAGGGCTTGCGTGCGCATTTGAGGGATGGGAGCTGAATATGAAGAGGGCATGAAGGCAACAGATCGAGACTGCTGATTGAAGAGTCAACCAGGTTGTAAGGGTTCGAGTGTGAGTATTTGTATTCGGGAACTAAGCCGGGAGGGTTCGAGTGCGGAGAGAAATGTACTCGGGAAGGGTAACCCTAGGCTTAGGGAAGGACCAGTCGACTGCCCCTAGGGCAGTCAACTGGTGATGGCTAGAGATTCAAACGTTGGGCTTACAACGTTCGAATCTGAGTGGGACCAGTCAACTGCCCCTAGGGCAGTCGACTGGTAGCGGCCATATTAGACTCGAGCTCTATTTAAAGGAGCTCGTTTAAGGCTTTTCTTCCTTGGCAAAACCTGCTTGGATAGAGCTGGTTACTAGCCTTTGTTGCTCAGGTAGTGTCCAGAGGTTGTGGTGAGCTTTCTCCACCCACAAGGAGCTACGAGATCTAGCCGAAGATGCTCCGGGGAATCATCCACCAACGGATTAGGGATCGCCCACCTTTCGGGCAGCCGTGGAGTAGAAACATCATCTCCGAACCATGTACATCGGTGTGTCATTCTTCTTCGTTAGGTTTTTATTTTATTTAGTATATTTCGCTTGCGCACTAACGATTGTAGGAAGAAAGACGAAAGAAGCTATTCACCACCCCTCTAGCTTGACGGTCACGATCTAACATTTATGGGTTTAGTGATAACCTAGTGAGGGTCAGGTTATAAAATCAGGGGTATCATTGTAGGGATCTCCCGGCGACATAAATAAAAAAACGCAGCGGAAACAAGATCCCCGAGCAATCCATGCGAAAGAAAACTCATACAAAGTCAATCTATAGCTACTTATCATATAGATATACCTTTGATGCATGCCCTTTTGTTTATCCCGCTCGTCGAAGGTACGCCGGATCTCTTGCACGTTCAAGCATCTGTGCCTCTATGCGTATCCACACGAACACAATCTCTCAACTCCGGAGAAGAACTACCTTAGTTATGCTAGCAACTTGAGGTAGTTCGCAGAGACACCAAGAACCCCAAAATAGGGTTTCGGCCAAAGAGGGAGAAGAGGAGGAAGAGGGGAAGGAAAAAGACTTATCTTCATCCAAAAGACAAGAAAACTCTTTTATACTCATCACATGAATATGAAGAGTTTTTGTCCCTTTAGCCTCCCTTCATTAAAGTCAATAAAGAACACATCTTCTCATGTGGCTCTTCAACTTCCCTCCATTCAATGAAGAGAATCATTTCGTCCTCCTCTATTATTAATTTATTAAATATTTTAATTAATTAATATCTCATCCAAATGTGGTTGAGTCTAATCTAAATGTGTCTAACACAAATTAGACCTCAATCCCATAATCCAATTGGATTCACTTGAGTCTAACTCAATCAATCCAATTCGAATCAAATCTTTGTCAAACTAAGATCAATTAATCTCCGAAGCATCGTATCCTTAGTGTGTGACCTGATAGGTTCTTGTAATGTTGGCAATGTGTCTAAACCACTTTAGACACATAAGCAATGAGCGGTATCTAGCAACGCATCATTGCTACCCAAGTAACAAGAATGTCGAGATCCGACTTAACCTCTGTGACTAGGATAATGTATGACCTTGTCCTTCTATCCTCAATATCTAGATTGACCAATGAGGCATAGACTGTGTCATTCTCGATCAATCTTTGTGTTTCTTGATCCCTAAGTAGACTCACTCAAACAAATGAGCTCAATATCTCATATTGACTCATTTGAGCATGGTCATGCGTTTTAGCAATCTTACTGGATCAATGGGCCCACAGATATCACTCTCGTCATATGGGAGGGGTAGATCCCATCTACATCACTCACATCCCTCAGCATAATTCATTATATACTTAGTGATCGCCTTTATAGTCCACCCTGTTACGGGTGACGTTTGACGATACCAAAGTACATAACTTCTTATATAGGGAACCATAGTGACTTCAGGTCTAAGGACTATTCATACTAATGGTCAAATGAGAAAGTTTATGACACTCATATGACAATCTATGAAACTTTCTCATGGCGGGTAAATTCAGTACACATTCTCTAATGTATACTCATGTGTCAACTTGATATTACATATCCATGACTTATGAGTTCAAGTCATCTATTGACCTACATGCTAGTCTCTAAGCATTAATATTGTCCTTGAATATTAATGCTTGACTAGAAATAGTTTAGTGTAGTATTCTCTACATCATCTCACTATCGATTCAACCAATCGATATAATGTAGATAAGAACCTACTACCCAAGGACATTATTATACTTAGTTATTTGACACAAGTATAAAGTAAGTATAATAACCAAACATGTCCTTATTAATGTTAGAATATGATACAAAAGTCTCTAGTTTATCATCACATAATTGGCTCTAGGGCTCCTACTAACAATCTCCCACTAGTACTAGTGTCAATCACTGTAATATCTATTACCCAGTGACCTAGTGTAACCATCATGCTTCTTTTGTACCAAAGCCTTGGTCAAAGGATCTGCGATGTTAGCATCAGTGGGTACTTACATATCCTCATATCTCCTTTATCAATGATCTCTCAAATGAGATGGAAGCGTCGAAGTATGTGTTTGGTCCGCTGATGAGAGCAAGGTTCCTTAGCCTGTGCAATAGCCCCATTGTTGTCACAATAGAGGTCTATCGGGTCTACTATGCTAGGAACCACACCAAGCTCTGTAATGAACTTCCAGATCCAAACAGCCTCTTTTACTGCAACAGACGCAGCAATATACTCGGCCTCTGTTGTAGAATCTGTGACTGTGTCTTGCTTCGAACTCTTCCAACTTACAGCGCCACCATTCAAACAAAATACATACCTTGACTGCGATCTGAAATCATCCCTGTCTGTTTGGAAGCTTGTGTCACTGTAACCCTTTACAGCTAGCTCCTCATTGCCTCCAAATATCAAGAAATATTCTTTTGTCCTTCGTAAGTACTTAAGAATATTCTTGACAGCTGTCTAGTGACTTTCACCTGGATCTAACTGGTACTTGCTCATCATGCTCAAAGCGTACAAGATATCTGGACGAGTACAAAGCATGGCGTACATGATAGACATTATAGCGTATGCATAAGGGATCTGATCCATACGGTCTCTCTCCTCCTTAGAAGAGGGGCATTGAGTCTTCGAAAAACTCACACTATATGACATCGGCAGAATCCCTTCTTGGAATTCTGCATGGCAAAACGATTAAGCACCTTGTCAATATATGTACTTTGACTTAAGCCAAGCAATCTCTTAGATCTATCTCTATAGATCTTAATGCCTAGGATATAGGCTGTTTCACCTAAGTCTTTCATTGAGAAACAATTCCCTAGCCACGTCTTCACAGACAGTAGTGAAGGGATATCATTCCCAATGAGGAGTATGTCATCTACATACAAGATCAGGAAGATAATTGTGCTCCCACTAACCCTCTTGTAGATACAGGGTTCATCTTCATTCTTGATGAAACTAAACACTTTGATTACATCATTGAATCGAAGATTCTAGCTTTGACAAGCTTGCTTTAGCCAATAAATGGACCTTTGTAACTTACATACCATTCCAGCATGCTCTAGATCTATAAAACCCTCAGGTTGTGTCATGTACACATCCTCGAGTAGGTTCCTATTTAGGAATGTAGTTTTGACATCCATCTGCCAGATCTTGTAATCATGGTAAGCTGCAATAGCAAGCATGATCCGAATAGACTTAAGCATCGCCACTGGTGAAAATGTTTCATCATAGTCGATACCATGAATTTGCTTGAAACCTTTAGCTACCAATCGCCCTTTATAGGTATGCATGAGACCATTCATATCAGTCTTTCTTTTAAAGACTCACTTACACCCAATGGATTTAATCCCCTCTGGTGGATCAACCAAAGTCCATACTTGGTTAGTGTACATGGATTCCATTTCGGACCTCATGGCCTCTAGCCATTTCTCAGAATCTGGGCTCATCACAGCTTCTTGATAGGATGTAGTCTCGTTCAACTCAATAAGCGTAACGTCATCATGGTCAGACAAAAGAAATAAGTATCTCTCAGGCTGACAACGTACCTTATCAGATCTGCGAAGAGGTTGGTCTACTTGAACAACTTGTTGTTCCATAACTTCTTGTGCAATAATCTCATGATCCACAACACCTTGTGGTGCCTGTTCAATGTCCATCAAGGCATCAGTACTATTTGCATCTTGAACTTCTTCAAGATGGATTCTACTCCTACTAATTCTTCTAGAAATAAACACTTTTTCTAGAAAAACATCATTTCTAGCGACAAACACTTTGCCTAATGTGGGATTATAAAAGTAATATCTCTTCGTTTCCTTGGGATATCCTACAAAGTAGCACTTATCAGATTTGGGTCCTAGTTTATCTTAGACTTGACGTCAAACGTAAGTCTCACAACTCCAAATCCTCATAAAAGACATCGTGGGCCTCTTCCCAGTCCATATCGTATATGGTGTCTTTATGACGGCCTTTGATGGAGCTCAGTTAAGTGTGAAAAGAGTGGTCTCTAGAGTGAATCTCTAGAAGGAAGTAGGAAGATTTGTCTGACTCATCATCGATCATACCATATCTAATAAAGTATGATTTTTCCGCTCGGATACACCATTCCACTGTGGTGTTCTAGGTGGAGTGAGTTGGGATATGATCCCACATTCTGCTAGATGGTCACGAAACTCTTGGCTAAGGTATTCACCACCTCAATCTGATCGAAGCATCTTAATACTTTTGCCAAGTTGGTTTTGTACTTCACTTTTGAATTCTTTGAACTTTTCAAAGGATTCCGACTTGTATTTAATGAGATACACATAGCTATATCTACTGACATCATCAGTGAAGGTGATGAAGTACTGATAGCCTCCTCTAGCTGCGACATTGAAGGGGCTACATACATCAGCATGTATGAGTCCTAACAAGTCTGTCACTCTTTCGCCGTGTCCACTAAATGGAGTCCTGGTCATCTTGCCTAGAAGACAAAATTCACATGTCTCATATGATTCAAAATCAAATGAGTTCAGTAATCCATCTTTATGGAGCTGGGATATGCGACTCTCATTTATATGTCCCAAGCGACAATACCAGAGATATGTTTGGTTCAAATCATTTGGTTTGAACCGTTTGGTATTTATGTTATAGATTGGATTCTCTAGGTCTAGAACATAGAGTTCATTCATAAGTGGTGCACTACAATAGAACATGTCATTTAACATTATAGAACAATATTTATCCTTTATGATAAATGAAAAACCTTTCTTGTCCAAACAAGATACTGAAATTATGTTCTTAGTTAATGCAGGTACATAAAAGCACTCCTCTAGTTCTAAGATAAGCCCAGTGGACAAAGACAAGGAATATGTTCCTACAGCTATAGCAGTAACTCTTGCTCCATTGCCTACTCGTAGGTCCACTTCGCCCTTTGTCAATGATCTAGCTCTTCGAAGGCCCTGCACATTAGTACAAATGTGAGATGCGCAACCGTATCTAATACCCAAGAAGAAGAAATAGATAGATTGACTTCTATAACAAAAATACCTGATGCAGAAGTCTCACTTAGTTTCTTCTTTACTTCCTCCAGGTAGAGTTTGCAGTTCCTCTTCCAATGTCCGATCTCACCACAGTGGAAGCAGGTCCCTTCCTTAGGCACCCCGCCTTTCGCTTTGGGTGTAGTAGAGTTGGTCTTGCCTTTGGCTTGGGTCTTACCCTTGCCTTTGTTGACGCAGTCTGACCCTGATTGTTGTTTTGGTGTTGACATCGATTTTAGTTTAGGTTGATGAGATGATTGGGATTAAGTCCTGGTCGTGGACTAGGCATACCTAGTGCAACTAGGATTGATGAAATCCTAACCTAGAGGGTTAGGTATGGGAAAATCCTAGCTTGGAGGGCTAGGTGTGAAAAGTCCTAACCTGGAGGGTTAGGTGTGGAAAAATCTTAGCATGGAGGGTTAGGTGTGAAAAGTCCTAACTTGGAGGGTTAGGTGTGAAAAGTCCTGGCTTGGAGGGTCAGGTCCTAGCCTGGAGGGCTAGGTTGATGAAACCCTGGCTTGGAGGGTCAGGTCCTAGCCTGGAGGGTCAGGTCCTAGCCTGGAGGGCTAGGTTGATGAAACCCTGGCTTGGAGGGTCAGGTCCTAGCCTGGAGGGCTAGGTTGATGAAATCCCGGCTTGGAGGGCCAGGTCCTAGCCTGGAGGGCTAGGTTAATGAAATCCCGGCTTGGAGGGTCAGGTCCTAGCTTGGAGGGCTAGGTTGGATGAAATCCTGGCTTGGAGGGCCAGGTCCTAGCTTGGAGGGCTAGGTTGAAGTCCCGATGAGTGAGACTGTGCATGAAGTCTTGGTCCGGAGGACTGAGCACGAGTCAAGGGAAGCTGGGAGCCAGTTTTCTTGACTTAGAGTGGGTTTGACCTATCCTGGATCGGTCTGGTGACCGATCAGGGAAGTTGGCATGAAGTTCCCTTGTGGATGGGTCTGGTGACCGATCCAGCTATGACTGATCGGCCCGGTGACCGATCAGGAAGCATACAGTGAGATTGGGAACTTACTGCTCGGCTCTTGATCGGTCTGGTGACCGATCAGGGAGCATAGAGTTCACTCACTACTCAGCTCCTGATCGGTCTGGTGACCGATCAGGGAGCTTAGAGTTCACTTCCTGCTCAGCTCCTGATTGGTCTGGTGACCGATCAAGGAGCATACAGTGGGTTTTGGGAACCTTACTGCTCGGCTCCTGATCGGTCCGGTGACCAATCAAGGATACTGTTCAGATCGTTCTGGTGAACGATCAAGTGTCGCGAGTTCCTCACTATGACCGATCAGGATGGAGCCTAATCGGTCTAGGCATGCCCTGATCGGTCTGGTGACCGATCAGGAGGGTTGGACTGCGAAGCTAGGAAATCACCCTGCAAAAGGGTGGATCGGTCTGGTGACCGATCCACGACTTGGGATCGGTCTAGTGACCGATCCACGACTTGGGATCGGTCTGGTGATCAGATCCGGGAGAAGTCGCGATTTCTGATTAAGCGTTGGGGATCGATCAGGATGGAGCCTGATCGGTCTGAACCCATCCTGATCGGTCTGGTGACCGATCAGGAGGCTCTCTGATCGGTCCGGTGACCGATCACTTTAATTCAAACGCGCTGTCAGGCGCTCTGATCACGTCTGAATACATCTGATTTCTCTGCTCTTAATCTCTGATACTTTATTCTCTGCTTGATTTGCTGTGCTAATGATCTGATCAAGTGTGCAGGTGACAGGAATGGATTCAAACACTCAAGGAGAGTCAATGGGAGTCTTTCCTTGGAGCAGGTTTGTCCGTTTTCCATCTCAGGTTGCAACGGATGCTGACACTGCTGGAGCTGCTGACTGGGGCTTGGCTGAGGCAAGCTCAGGGAGTCCAGGAGAGCTCAGTGGTAGCTGGTTGTTGCAAGTGAGCAGCTGGAGGCTGCAGTGAGGTGGTGACCTGGTGATCAGTGGGAGAGACTTAAGCGCTTGGTGGTGAACAAGTCTCAAAAACTAACACAACGAAGTTCTCCACATTGTGCTCTAGCGACAACTCTGTTCCATCATCTTGAGCAAGCAACTGTAGTCCTTGAAGCAACCTTCTGTTACTTGAGCACTTGGAAGAGAAACAAGAAGCTTGGCGAGTCCATCAGCGAAAAGACACGAAGAAGAGAGTTCTTGCGTGAGATCTGCGTTGAGTGGAGCTCGGGAGAAGTTTGCTTGTGTTCTTGTGGTTCTAAGTGCTAAGTAAGATCCTTCTTGTATTTCCTGTACTTTATACTTGATCCATCTTGAAACGCTGTGGAGAGGTTACTCCACCGAGAAGGAGGTTTCATTTTATCCGGATTTTCCAGGGCTTGATCTGCCGACGATCAAGGGATCGCCCACCTTACGGGCACGCCAAGGAGTAGGGGCAAGTTATCTCCGAACCTTGTAAATCCTCTTTGTTAGCATTTTGTGTTGTTACTTAGTTTCTGTATTTAGTCTCTATTTTTGGTTTGCTTCCGCTGCTGCCTAACCTCTGAAGTGCATAAATTCGAAAAGTTCTAAAGTTCAAGTGTCTGGCTACATTCACCCCCCCCCTCTCTAGCCATCCAAGTTCCAACAGCCTTTAGGCTTCCATTTGCCTTTGCCCTTCTTTACCATCAGTATATTACTGGTCTTGGTTTTCTTGAGATTGGGTTCAATAGTTCTCAACATGCTAAGCATCTCAGGCAAAGGCTTGTCAATTTCATTCATGTTATATTTCATGATAAATTGATTGTACCCTTCCGGCAATGATTGCAGGATAAGGTCCGTGGCCAATTCTTGTCCCAGTGGAAATCCTAGTCTTTCAAAGTTCTCAACATACCCAATCATCTTGAGTACGTGAGTTCCTACAGGAGTTCCTTCTTGCGTCTTGCATGCAAATAGGGCTTTAGACACCTCAAATCGCTCGTGCCTAGCTTGCCCTTGATATAGTTGTTTTAGGTGCTCAACCACATCATGTGCATCCATGTTCTCATGTTGCTTCTGAAGCTCAGAGTTCCTGGTGGCAAGCATGAGGCATGATACATCGAGTGCATCATCCTGATGCTTTTGGTAAGCATCCTTTTCGACGTGAGTGGCGGTAGCGACGGGTGATTCTGGAAGAGATTGCTCTAGGACGTACAGTTTTCGTTCTTGTTTGAGGGCGATCCTCAAGTTTATGTACCAATCCAGGAAATTAGCTCCGTTGAGCTTGTCCTTCTCAAGGATGGATCGTAGAGAGAGAGTATTTGACATGTTAGACGACTTGGTGATCTACAACAATAAAACATACAAAATAAGTATCATATCTAGATCATTTAATTAGACCTTTAATTAAATGATATCCCACTGAATCGTAGAGCTTTGGTAGGGGCTAGTCATGGATGTAGGCAAACTCAATTTGCCAACACTACTAGCTCCAAACCAAATAGCAATCATATTCATGTGGGACAAGATCCATATTATACCTCATCTTGAGTTAGCTTTGGCTAATCGCACAAGACTTGGTATAACTAGGTAGGCAATATTTTACCAATTACATCTAATGCAACTCTTGGAAATAAAGGGTCAAGATCCACATTACACATCATCTTGAGTTAGCTTTGGCTAATCGCCCAAGACTTAGTATAATTGTTCTCTTACCCAATTTTCTCAACCTTTGGGATATGTCTCTAAGTTTCTCAATCTAATTGAGGGGACCTAGTTAAGTCTCACCCAAAGTTTGATAGCGGAATATCACAATTATCCTCTCGCACTTTACCAAGATAAAATGTGTTGCTTTGCTTTGGCAAACCTAACAACAAATGATCAGGGTAGTTTATGAGTACCAAACTTTGGTAGACATATCGAGTTGACTTAATTAAGATAAATATTTATCTAATCATGCATCACATACACACATTGCATATATCAACATATAAGTGATAAAACGTGACATGGTTATGGCCCGTATACTACGATCTTCTCAAGCCAATGAGAAAATCGATAGTCAACCTAGGAATAACATCTAATCAAAGTGCATCCTTCGGTCGTCATGTGTCATCGGCATCCTTCTTGTAACTTCATTCTTCAATGGACACTCCACCGAGTGCATTATAATTTAGGAAAACTCGAGTTACATGCAAGTCTAAATCTATTTTACAACTAGGAAAAATACAGACAAGGCACGACACGCAGGCCGTATTATGAATTACATTACAATATGCACGCACACACATATACATCCAATCACATTAGGATTAAGGCCATAACCATGCACCATATTATCAATCATACACAATAGATCTAGGACATTGATTTTATTATGAGTGCAAAAACAAAAATCGCTCATGACCAGAAACTCATGACGGTCTCGCTAGCCGGTTAGCGGGCGGGGTCAAGGGGCAGCGCCCTTGCGGGGGCTCGGGGCAGCGCCCCCGAAACATTTTTTTTTGTTGACTCCTTGAATGAGTCACTGCTCTAGATTCATCAAAATAAATCTGAGACCCTTATTGCTCCATTGGTTCATTCTTGTGACAAAAATGCACAATCTGTTCACAACAGATTGATGCAACTTCATCAACATAAACACCAAATGGTTATAATATTTTGTCAAGAGCAATCGGACTATAGCACGCTATCATATGAATGATGATGTTATAGTCTTTTAGTTTGATCAACACAAACCTTTGCATAGAGACAAAATACTCATACAGTTATATACAACTCATAACAAAAAATTTATCCTACTTCTATATCACATATAAAAGTGCATAAAACTTTATACAATCTTTCTCAAGTGGCTCTGATACCACTGTAGGGATCTCCCGGCGATGTAAACAAAAAAACGCAGCAGAAACAAGATCCCTTGAGCGATCCATGCGAAAGAAAACCCGGACAAAGTCGATCTACAACTACTTATCTTATAGATATACCTTTGATGTGCGCCCTTTCGTTTATCCCGCTCGTCCAAGGTACGCCGGATCTCTTGCAAGTTCAAGCGTCCGTGCCTCTATGTGTATCCACAAGAACACAATCTCTCAACTCCAGAGAAGAACTACCTTAGTTGTGCTAGCAACTTGAGGTACTTCGCAGAGACACCAAGAACCCCAAAATAGGGATTCGGCCAAAGAGGGAGAAGAGGAGGAAGAGGGGAAGGAAAAAGAATTAACTTCATCCAAATGACAAGAAAACTCTTTTATACTCATCCCATGAATATGAAGAGTTTTTGTCCCTTTAGCTTCCCTTCATTAAAGCCAATAAAGAGCACATCTTCTCATGTGGCTCTTCAACTTCTCTTCATTCAATGAAGAGAATCTTTTCCTCTTCCTCTATTACTAATTTATTAAACATTTTAATTAATTAATATCTCATTCAAATGTAGTTGAGTCTAATCTAAATGAGTCTAACTCAAATTAGACCTCAATCCCATAATCCAATTGGATTCACTTAAGTCTAACTCAATCAATCCAATTCGGATCAAATCTTAGTCAAATTAAGATCAATTAATCTCCGAAGCATCGTGTCCTTAGTGTGTGACCCAATAGGTTCTTGTAACGTTGGCAATGTGTCTAAACCGCTTTAGACATATAAGCAATGAGCGACATCTAACAATGCATTATTGCTACCCAAGTAACAAGAATGTCGAGATCCGACTTAACCTCCATGACTAAGATAATGTATGACCTTGTCTTTCTATCCTCAATATCTAGATTGACCAATGAGGCATAGACTGTGTCATCCTCGATCAATCTTTGTATTTCTTGATCCCCAAGTAGACTCACATAAACAAATGAGCTCAATATCTCATATTGACTCATTTGAGCATGGTCATGCATTTTAGCAGTCTTACTGGATCAATGGGCCCACAGATATCACTCCCGTCATATGGGAGGGATAGATCTCATTTACATCACACACATCCCTCCGTATAATTCATTATATACCTAGTGATCGCCTTTATAGCCCACCTTGTTACGGGTAACATTTGACGATACCAAAGTACATAACTCCGTATGTAGGGAATCGTAGTGACTTCAGGTCTAAGGACTATTCATACTAATAGTCACATGAGAAAGTTTATAGCACTCATATGACAATCTATGAAACTTTCTCATGGCGGGTCAATTCAGTACACATTCTCTAATGTATACTCATGTGTCAACTTGATATCACATATCCATGACTTGTGAGCTCAAGTCATCTATTGATCTACATGCTAGTCTCCAAGCATTAATATTGTCCTTGAATATTAATGTTTGACTAGGAATAGTTTAGTGTAGTATTCTCTACATCATCTCACTATCGATTCAACCAATCGATATGATGTAGATAAGAACCTACTACCCAAGGACATTATTATACTTAGTTATTTGGCACAAGTATAAAGTAAGTATAATAATCAAACATGCCCTTATTAATGATAGAATATGATACAAAAGTCCCTAGTCAATCATCACATAATTGACTCTAGGGCTCCTACTAACAATCATATTCATATTTTGATTCTGATTTCCGTATACCAAGCATCATAAATAGGAATGAAATAAATTTATTCTCATTCCTGCCTTCTAAACCCGCTTACCAAGCACCCCCTTACATGTCAAAAGGGTTAATCTATAACCCTAGAATCAAGAGTCTACTCCAACAACTGGAGTTACAACCAAAGATCAACATTCAAACAAGTTACAATCAAGATAAATTTAGAAAAGGGAAGAAAAGTTTAGTCTTGATGTGTAGGATCATCTTTGGATGCTCTCCGATCTAAAATTTAGGTGTTAAAGCGTTGAAAATCCCTTGTATCCGCTCTCCCAAGTCTCCTTGGAGCCCTTGGGTGGTTCCAAATCGAGATCCTTTGCTTGAGATCCAAATCGGCTTTTATACTTGATTTCCAGTTGACCTGACACAGTCGTGCCCGCCGGAATGGCCTCCCCATGTCGGGCGTTGTAGCTACTTTAGGGCAATGGCATGGCCTGCCTGTGGCACACGCTATGAAAAATCTAAAGATCTGACACGACCTGCACACTAGGAACCCTAAAAATGAGAGGCACAACCACTCCAAGATGGCCACGACCATGGCTTCGGTCGTGACAACCAGAATGCCCTCGGGAAATGGTCTTTGAACTTTGTTTCGCTCTTCTTCGCATCCTATCAAAGAAAATAAATACGAGCAGTTTTCCAAACTAAAAAGTATCAAAATGAAGCAAATAGATGAAAATATGAGATATATGCATATGAAATAGGATGATAAAAATTCTATATGAAATGCACACATCACAAGCTTGGATACAACTGCGCCCAAAGGTGCGGGGATTGGCCATGAGGGCATGGTAGAGGGGGTTGAGGAACTCCACGGGCAACGCGTCCACCACTTTGAAGGGTTTGCCGATGGAGGAAGACGGTGAGTGGCCATGTTGGTCACCGGACAGCTTCCCAAATGGCTTACGACTTTCCATTCAACTTCCATCCCTGTACGCAAGATTGGCCAAATTTACACAAGAAAAATCCACCTTTGCATTTCACATATCATTTTTTAAATAAACATTAATTAAAGATTAAAAGGTTCTATAAAAAAAAGATAATTTCTCATATTTCCATGTGAAAACAAAAACGTGCTGCCATTAATACAAGAAAAAATATATAAAAATTTAATTACTATGGATAAAATAAGATAATATTTAAAAATTAAACAATGATATAATATAAAATATTACTTAACGTTGTAGAAATGCCCATATAATCGACTCCATTTATTTTTATATTTGTCAAAACTATTTAAAGATTAAAACGGTGTTATTTGATCAAAATTGGTTCAACTTAATTAAAATTGATTAAATACTCTTGAAGCTTATTAAAACTATCACAATTTGATTCAAAATTATTATTATTATTATTATTATTATTATATACTTGAAGCATTTTTAATTAAAATTACTCTAACAATGGTAGCAATTTGACCAAAGTTTCTACAACAACTCTAAAATTAAGGATATTTTCAGAATAAAAAATACGATAAATCATCTTTTTAATTATATTTTTAAAATAATTTTATTAATGATAATAAAAAATAAGAGGCATTATTTTAATTTTTATCCAATAAATATTCATATTCAAATAGGTTGCCAATACAAAGATACATCTCCCAAATCCTTTGACTGTTTACCTTCTCCCTTACTTTTCAAATACTCCCAATTTGCTTGTTGCCCTGTCTCTTTCTATTTTGTCAGTGACATAAATGATGAGTGGACTCTCTTCTCTTCTTACTTGGCAAAATGCCATGCCAAGAACACTTTACCACCTTCATTTTGATCTTCACCATCACATCATTGTTCCCCTGGTCAAGGGGGAAAATGCCAACAACTCTCTTATCACAACAAAGGAAGAATTACAAGGATCACATCTCCAATTTGGACACCACTACAATCGCTAAAGACAGCTGAACATGATCAGTCCATCTAAAACTCCTGAAACATTAACGATGGCGTGATAGATGTTATGGCTCAACTCGCATATAATGTAAAGATACGTGAGTTTTGGTCGAGATAGTAGACGAATTATCAAGTGATGCTTGAGTGCAGAGTTCCACTTCTCTAGAATATAACATGATCATCCTTCCTTTTCTTAAGCACATGTAATAAATAATTAAACTAGAACATATATAGAAGAAAAATTCTCAATGTGAGAATTGGTACAAGAGAAGACTTGCAACTTATATCGCATCACATTGACATAATATGATGGCAAAACTTATATTTGTGCATATAATTTTGCGATTAGGGTTTGGAAAGATGCTTTCAAATTGGTCACCAAAGGAAAAAACAACAATGTAAGAATCAAAAGACCCTATGATTATTGAGGCTGAGTATATGATTAAGAAGATATTTAGATGAAGGGGTTATTTGGCGGACATGGTGTAGACTTGTAAATTATCAAAGTTGTGTGATAGTCAAAGTTTGTAGTATAGATCAATATACAAAAGCCAGAAAAGAAAATATTCAACTAAACTTACAAATGAAACCTCCTTATATTTGCAAATCTTGAATGGTGAGACAACGACATTGCGTTCTTCACTCACCAATTGCTTTCGAATGTATTTTCTTACCTTTATCAGACACAAAAACAAAAGCCTTAACCAATTCTTCTTTTACCATGAAGAGGACTGACGCAGCAAATACACTCTGCACAATCTTGGTCCCCATGCCTTTATAAAATCCATACAGTCCTTCATAACGGATCATCTTTAGTATCGCATCCAGAGTTCCTGCAGTAGAAAAACGTATTCGTGTCTGAATCATTAAACGCAAGCAAGCAATTTATGCATTCTTCAATAAGGAAAGAAAAAAAAAGTTAAGGTTTCAACTTTCGCTGCTTCCCAGACTCAGAAAAAAAGTTCTATACCTGTGTATCTAGACATTGCATTCTTGCCGATTTCTTGCTTTGCCTGTAACCTAGACTGCAATCATGGGAAAATTGAACAGAAAAGAAATTAAATACCAAATGTAAGCATCGCCAAACTATGCCAACTATTGCAGATGAATTGAAGATATCTATTGGAGCTGTCCCACATGACTTTAGAGGTTGTCTTGGACAGTGAGGCACTTGGATTATTTCCAAAACTACTGACTTAAAATTAAATTTCACATGGAAAGGGAAAAAATGAAGGGAACAACAATATCTAGACTCTTTTGGAATAAGACAAGATAAGAAAGGAGTTAATTATACCTTCACAACTAATAAAGGATATGTTACCACTGTTGCCCCTAGTTTTGCTAGTGCCCCCAGTAAGAAAACCTGCACAAGATGGTTGAGAAATCTTAGGATGAACAAGGATCAATATTTTCTCTCACAAAGAAATTTCCAGTTCTCAGCTAGCTATTTCCAGCAAAAGATTGAAGTATGCCATATATCTTTCTTTAGGACCTTAAGTGCTTTCTTTTCCTTTAGTTGATTGCATATTGTCGTATGTTCCACTTCAGGGAGAAGCCTACTAGAAAGATTTGTCTGTGATCTCACTTTGATCACTCTATTGATTCTCTCATCTGAGGTTGAAAGGACCATTAGTTGCACGCCCTATCAATAATTGCAGAGATTTTCTTATTGCATTTACCTTTTCATGATCATGGCCTTAGTCAATATTATCCTTTTCTGGTTTTGAGAATGTGTCTGATCTATATAATCAGTGGCTCTAATCTCATATTTCTACTTCCAGATTTAGGGTTTAAATGAGACTCATGAAGAGTTTATGCTCTTTGAATGATCTAGGGTATTAGGACTCTTATCTCTTGTTAATTCGTTGATTCATTTACCAACATATCCTTTAAAAAGTTTTAAGAAGTAACCTAGCTTAGTGATTAACTTTATCCTACACATTGTTATATTTGATCTCATGGTTAGCAAGCCTAGCATCTACATCTCCATAGTAGGGGTAACAAATTCTCTCATTATGACCGATATGAGAATAGATAAATAAAGAAAATTCTAAGATAGTTAGAACAGTTAACAAAGAAAAAAAATAAGAGGATATGTTGTATTTTTGGATAAAGATATGAAGGAATTTATCATTTTGTGAGAAAAGATTGAATGCCTGAGATACACTAAACTAACAAAATTAAACAAAAATATTTTTCAAAATAAGGTGCAATTTTATTTAGGTGATCCCCTGTAAAAATTGGAAAGCACATAACACACTTATGAAATGAGAAAAGGTTGCATTTGGTGTGATCTTCCTCCCTTACAATATGCACTTGCAATTTCGTCCTGCAATTGGTTTCAAACTACTCTTGCATGAGATATCAAATAATACATTTGAGGTGGGGCCAACCACTTTAAATTTTCTCTTTTTTTTTTAACATGAAGGTTATTAGAGAAAAATAATTAAAGAGGAAGGTGGGGTCTAGAATTCTTCTCTTCAAATCAATAGAGGCTCACTGCTCTGATAAATAGGGGGGTCTCTGGTATGTGTTTGTTGTGGTTGAAGATGGGGATCTATTGTGATTGAGGAGGCACTAGTAGGTTTGATATGGTAGAAATGCCATCAGGCCTTGCAGATCATAAGGCGCACGAGGATGCAGGGTTGGAAGAGAGCAGACCCTGTATTGACTTGGGAGGAGACTCCCTGTAGGTCTTTGGCTAGAGGTAAATGCAGGATGGAAATCAAAGAAGTTCAACTTAGAAGTGGTGCCTTTATGAAGAGATTTCTTTTGCAAAAGAAACACAAAGTGGCATAGGAAGAGGAGCTTTGTTGGTGTTGACAGGAAGATCCTACATAGGGTTAAGGTCACAGACATAGACTCAACCAATTGGTGCACAATGACAGCCGAGGCACGGGGAGAAGATCTGCAAGAAAAATAGAGTGACGAGCTCCCAGGCTTAAGGTCACAACTTCAGCCTCCCGAGAAGTGGGGAGAATATCTACAAGATAAATGGAATGGGGGAGATTTGTCAACGATTGTCATTGGGAGTCATCTTAGAGAAGAAGCAAGGGTGTTATAAAAGGTGTTGGGGTCATAGTGATTGCAAAATATTGATATTGCAAGAAGGCACAGGGCTTTCTCATGTGGGCGACAATGAGAATGTTGTGCGCAGGGACAAAGATTTGCAATGCACATTAATTGGGTTTATTTATGAGGTATCAATGAAGGGTTGTTGGCATAGGAGAGATGAGTGGAAGATGTTACAGGAGAAAGGAGGGACAGAGGAAACAAAGTGAAAAGATTTGGCGAGACGAAACATGCAGATTGTGAAACAGATTTTGAAATAGGTTCCTCTAGTTATAACTAACATTTACTAAAGTTTGTAATTGCCATTTAGCAAATTTGCAATGACTAGCAGCAAAATATTAGTTTAAAAGATTTACAAACTTTTAGGAAAAAAAACTTATAATTTTGCATTAGTTCCATTTGTCATCGATGAAATAGAGAAGTGGATGATATATACCTGTAAAGCGGTTACATCTTTTACTCCATTCCTGTTTCCACTGCGCTTTTTCCGTAGGTGCTTTAATGAGGTTTCATAAATCATAAACTGAATTGATGGGTTGCATACCTGCAAGAATAGTTTTGAGTCTTTAGGTCTCTGAAAGATCAACATTCTCAAGATACACATGGATTAGTCATCAAGGCTAACACCATGATAAGAGTTGGGATGAGCCCTTTCCAGAATCCTTTTATGCCTGCTTCATTGTAAACCTCCCTCACCTGGGAAAGATATTAACCATATTAATCAGCAACATGCATCAGCAAAAGCAAGACATGCAGACAACAGTACTTCTTTTCTACCAGAAAAAGGTAAAGTGATATCATTTCAAAGGTTTGGAAGGATGCATAAGTTGAGACTCCTAGAAGCCACATTCTAAGGCTCGTGGTCTTCAATTCTGTAGTAATCATGAATGTATCAAATCTGATGGTCTAAATCCATAATTTCTCTAGTATTTCAATGATTACGAAGGTCTTGAGAAGCTTCTAAAGAAATTATTCACTGCTGGAAGATTGTACTGATATCTATCCAAAGTTAGTATGCCAAGAATCAAACTAGAGGAAAAAAAATATCAAGAAAAAGTAGGAAACAAGACCTGTGAATGTTGTGGCTCTGTTCCATGTACCAGACCGCAAACAAAACAAAATGCTTCAGCCATGCCGAGCAACATGGAAAGTAATTTTTAAACCGTGTTTTAAATGATTTCATCTAGTTGTATGTAAGATAGTACAACTTTTGCTATTAATGAATAAAACATCATTAAAAGAATTGAAAATATTTATATTTCTATATATGTAAATAAATATTGTTTTTTCTAACCGCATGAAATGTTCCATATGGCTGTGGTTTGATCAGTTCAAGTTTAGCCAACTCATTCTCCACATTAGTGATTCGAGCAGATTCCTTCAAGATAGCCTCCTTTCTAGCCTCCATGATTTTCCTCTCTGCTTGTGTATGTGTCTGCAAGGGTGTTAAGTTCCAAAATCAATGCATTATAAATCACAGGAGCATTATATGAAAGTTGAGGCGAAAGGATAAAACATTGCATGCATTATTATTCATATGAGCACAATTTACACTAATAAGCGTGTTATAAGACTGAGTTAGCAAAAAGAAGAGGCACACAAATTGACTACTAGTATGAACATAAAGGAGAATAGCAACAATAAACTATTCCGCTGGAAAATAAGCAGAGGACTCGTTTTCCACTAGAATAGGAACCTTCAGATTGGGAAGGTTTGCCTTATCCAGCTGTGACCCACGCAGATTTAAAAGAATGTTTTCTTACAATAAAGCAATGCCAAATCAGAATGGAATCTGATTAAATGAAGTCAATCTTTAATTATGAACTCCTAGCAGCGGAGAGAATGGACCAGTAAAGGAACTAATGGAAGGCACAAATTCTCTGACCCTAGATCGTAAGAGCACTCATGACAAGGATTCTCTGGTTGAGCGCTCTCTCTCTCTCTCTCTCCATATATATGTATGCACTTGTACAGACACTATGCATATGAACATGTCTAGCATGCAAAGTTAAATAAAAAATTCTCTTTTTTCCTAACAGGAAGTATGCTTAGACAAAATGAACTTGGTCAGCAAGTAGGAAACTCTTACAAATTTGACTGAAAATATATGCATAGCATCATATAGATCTATGATGTTGAATTCAAATAGAACAAATTCACAAGGCAAGCACACTAATTCTTTTAAGAATGGCGCTCCATAGACTAGTTGTTATAATATATGGTGCTTTTCTGCACTAATGCTAGGCATGTCAGTCTCACGGGCCTTAAACTTTGCAACTAATATAAAGTTATCCCCATTTCTATGACGGCCCTAATCTCATTTTGTTTCTTGAAGATGAGGATAGCTAGGAAACATAAATGACACACTATCTACGACGTGAACTTATTACAAGCAATTTTGAGACAACGTTTGGCTAAGCTAATTTAAAAAGTAAATAACTGACTGATTCTTTCTTAGGATTGTCATCTTTATCAACTTCCAGAACTCAATCAAGTAATTGGCATAATTGAACAGATTTTGTAGTAAAAGCCATAGACTGTACCCTGAAAAACTTGAATTTAAAGGATAGAATAGCAAGATATTTATGATGTAGCACAGCGGATGAACAAACAGATCCTCACCAAGAGTAAACACTCGCACAAAGAAGAAAAGTGGAAATTCAATATGGAAAAAAAATATGCTAAATAAGAAAAAAATGATAATTTAGTGGGAATTATAATTAATTACCTACTTATTGCCTAAATAAAAAATACTAATTACCAAATAACAAACAAAGTAAATCTCTAATTATTGCAGCCACTTTAGTCTTTAATATTCTTCAATTTGTTTTCTTTTATTGCTGAAGTGCTAATTTAGAATTATCTTCAATTTCTTTTTCTTCACGTGTTGCCTATTATGATGATTTATTTCTTTCTTGCTAACCTAGAAGTATGAGAAGTGGTATGTAAGGGAACCAAGTCAATAGGTTGACGAGCTTTTGACCCATGCACGATTTCGAATGGACTACGATTGGTAGATCGGTTTATTGAATTGTTGTGTGCAAATTCAGCAAGCGGCAAGATTGAGTCCCAAATGCCTAATTTTTCACCCACTAAACATTTTAACAAATTTTCTAGACTGACATTAAAAACCTCAGTTTGGTCATCGGTCTATGGATGAAAGGTGGAAGGAAATTTAAGTTGTGTCCCAAATAATTTCTATTGTGTCTTCCAAAAATAGCTAACAAATTTCACATCTCTATCTAATACTATAAATGAAGATAACTCTTGCAAATAAACGATTTCCCTAAATACTAATTAAAATAGCTAACAAATTTTACATCTCCATCTGACAGTATAAATGAAGATAACTCGTGCGAATAAATGATCTCCCTAAATAATAATTTGGCTATTTGTGACACATCATTTGTTTTATTACATGAAATAAAATGTGCCATTTTTAAAAATCGATCTACCACTACTAAGATCAAATTGTGACTTCGGTTAGTCTGAGACAATCCTAAAACAAAATTCATGGTAATGTCTTTCCCAAGTTTATGGGATATAGGAAGTAGGTTGTACAATCGTATGTTTTGTTTGGTTGCCTTTGTCATTTGGCATGTACGCCATTGTGACAAAATTCGTGCAACTTCTCGTCGCAATAAAGGCCAATAAAATCAATCTAACACAAGGACAATAAACTTGTCTTTTCCAAAGTGTCCAGCTAAGCAACCAGCATGAAGTCTCCAAATAAGAAAATATCTAAGTGCAGTCCTAGGAATACATAAACGTGTACTCTTAAATAGGTAAGTGTCTCATATCACAAAATCTACCAAATCATGATGATTCCTATTTTGAACGTCTTCAAAAATTATCCTAAAGACAGGGCAAGTGGCATATTCATCTTTGAGTTGATCGAATCCTACTACAGCCATATTCAAGGCATGTAATGTGCCAACAACTCGACTTAGCGTACCAGCTAGTTTGTTGTCTACACCATAACGATGTTTCAGAAGAAAAGTATACTCCTGCATGAACTCAACCCACCTAAAATGTCGAGTCTCGTTGAGTTTTTCACTAAAGAATGCAATTGGGTGACCTTCTTGGCTCAGTGCACCCCCCATACCTACTCCTAAGGTGTCACAAGACACCTCAAATGGTTTGAATAGGTCAGGATGTCTAAGAATAGGTCTCTAGTCTTCCTTTCTTTTATCTCCCTAAAGGCAGCTGAGGCGGATTTGATCCAATGAAATTCCCCCTTTTAAGGCAATTCGTTATGGGAGACATGATGATACAAAAGTCCTTAATCAAGCAATGATAAAAAGTTGCAAAGCCATGAAAACTTTGAGCCTCTAAAAGGATATGTGACTCTGGCCATCCCTAGATTACCCTAATCTTTTTTGGATATGTTGAAATTTCCACAAAATAATAAATCCAAGAAAGAGAACTTAAGGTTGTAAGAAGGAGCATTTCTTTAGATTAGCAAACAATCTTTCCTTTATGAGAGTGTCTAGGATGAGGTAGATGTTGGGTAGCTCGACACAGTCCATGTGCTAAAAACATGTTTTGTAAATTTGTGCAACAGAAAATACAGACAATAATAAATTATTTTATTATAACACACACACCACACGCATACAAGGATACAACATAGTCTGACATGATCATACAATAAAATTTCCTAAAATAACTTTTATTCTAGGTATACATGATGGATGACATGGAGAGGAAAGGGCATCAACCGAGTGACGCTTTCAGCTTCTATTTGTATTCATGCCAAGTGTTCGTCGAGACGACTTCACAAAGCTCAAGTCGTTCATCTCCGATTAGTACTAGCCAAAAGTGGAGACAAAACGATTCGAGAGAACTCCCACTCAATCTAGTACTCGACGACTTGAAGCAACCCGGAGGTACAAAAGGAGGTCCGACCAAACAATTTGGCCGATAAAGGGAACCGGGCGCCAAATCAATTGCCAACGGCTAGCGATGGCTACCGGCGACCGACGATGGCTGTTCCCGACGAAGAAAGGCTAACGACGGTGGTGTGGCCAGAAGGTCGGCGGCTAGTGTAGCTAGCGGCGGGTGGGACTACCACTAAAGGAGCTGACGGCTCCTTTGGGTGGGCGGCGGCAAGAGAGAGCAGAGGGATTGGGAGAAGAGAGGTGAGGTTTTCTCTCTAAGAAGAATTTGCACACATCTTCTCCTAATAGAGGGGTGTTTATACACCTATTTATGACTTGGGGAGCAAGTCATCTCCCAAACCCAATAAGCAAAACCAACCCGATCCATTACCATTAACATTAAGATTGGTTCAAAATCAAATCATCTTGGTTCATAATTAAACCAAACCTTTTTGGTTTATTATTAAACCAAGTTGTTTCATAACTAAACCAAACACCTTTTTGGTTATTATTAAATCATAATGAATCCATATGGCCTACCATAGGTGTGTCCCATCCGTGCCTCCGTTTTGACAAATATCTTTCCATATTTGTCTTTCATTTGGTCCAACCAAACTCGATCTCTCTAAGTCTCTAAGATAAACTCATAGTGTGCGTGACCCAATAGGTTCCCGGTTACGTTGGCAGTCCATAATTAATTATTAATTATGGATTAATCATAAATGGCACCTAGTAGTACATCATGATCCTCAATTAACCGAAAATCAACGGTTTATTCCAAATCCTTTTCTGAAACCTTTCAGCAACTACAGTAAGTTTTGCCTCGTTCCTTTCACTCATCTTATACCCACTTAGTTCAAGATATGGTCTATATGTTAGTCCTCACTAGGCTAACTACGTCACATATAGCCCAAGTAATACTTTCTCGTCCTATAGATTCAAATTACTCAAATATGTGTCCAAGAGTCTCATACTCTTGACATATGATGCTTTGGCCAAAAACTTCAAGTAACAATCCTAACGAGTGGTCATAGGGTATACGTCTTCTCGCAATGAGTGGTGAATCCTCTGTAGGTTATCAAAATACCTTCGAGCACTTCGATTTATACCCTAATCATCTCGGGTCCACACCTCCACAGAATTGTTTGCTTAATATGTCAAAGTATAAGTCTTCATGACCAAGATGTCTTGAATATCTCAAGTTGAAGGAAACTTGCACTTAAACTGCAATGAGATCTTCATTGACATATCTATATATGTAGAGAATCATATGAAGTCTCATGGTAAGTCACTCCAATGAACTAGTTATCATAACTAGCATCCACGTTTAACTCTCAGCATCCCAATGTCTAAGACCAATGAGGAACAACTGCTCGGTTAGACGGAGTATAACTTATGATAGTCTCGTAGAATTGATGATGTCTGTATACATCAATTCATCGACTAGGGAAGATTTCAATACATTCATAATTATACATATAGAGAAGCTCACTAGTCGTGATCCAATCATGAGTTCTCTAATGCTATGAATCGTATTGCAGACATTTAATGAGTTTAAGATCCAATCAAATACATATAGAATATGCACTCAAATAGTGAATCTTTATTTATCTAATAAATAGTACAAACCATAAGACCATTTTCTTAGGACATCTCTCAAATATAACAGTAGATATGTTTCAAGTGGTGTTATATATCAAAATGTCATCAAAATAGACTACAAGAAATTTTCCTATGAAAGATTTTAATACTTGGTTCATCAACCTTATGAAAGTGCTAGGAGCATTTGAAAGTCCAAAGGGCGTGACACTCATACAATCCATTTTATGTTTTAAAGGAAATTTTCCATTCATCGCCAACTCTAATTCTAATTTGGTTTTATCCACTACGCAAATCAATCTTAGAGAACCAACATGCTTCGGCCATCAAGTCAATCATGTCATCAAGTCTTAATATGGTAAACTTATACTTAGTTGTGATCTTGTTAATGAAACGACTATGAATACACATTCTCCAAAAACCATCATTTTTAAGAGCCAATAAAGCGGCAACAATACATGGACGCATACTTTCTCTAATAAAGTCCTTCTCTAAGAGTCCTTTAATTTGCCTATTTAATTCAACACGACCTAGGATATTCATACGATAGTGGGGTAGGTTGGGTAATTGTGATCCTGGGACTAGATCAACAGCGTGTTGGATCGAGCACATAGGTGGGAGTTCGTTGGGTAACTCTTCACCAAGTATATTCTAGAATTCATCTAAGATCTCTTCAACTTTAAGGAAAAGGTCTTTTGGTGAATCTCTAGTGCCAAGTGTGAGGTTCTAAGTTACCAATGCTATCATGATTCCCGACTCTTTTCCTTCTTCAAATTGAGGTCGTGTAAGAAGGTGGAGAGATTCTTTTGAGGATTGGGTCAATTTAGTTGTGGGCTTAGATTTAGACTTAGGTTTGTTAGGCTTAGTTGAGCATAATCAAATGTTTTGGCCATTATGCTTTAAAAAAATAGGTGTTTTCTCATCCATAGTGGGTAACCAAGGATAATATGTGCTACACTCACAGGAAGAACGTCCCACCATATTTTATCCTTATATGGACCCATCTCTATAGGAACCAAACAGCTTTGTGCAACTAGAAAGGAAGTCCGATTTACCCATGCCATTTTGCAAGGGCTTGGGTGAGGTTCAAGAATGGCTTGAATCCTAGAAATGACTTGTGTGGATACTACGTTCATGCAACTTCCACTATCCATCATGATTTTACAAGACTTACTCGCACATTTTGCATCTGTGGAAAATGTTACTGTGTTTCCATGTGTCGTCAGACTAGGCATGGAAAGGATGCAACACACTACATTGAGTCCTATGGTTTGTTCTTCAATTTCCTCATTTTCATGGTGTTGATAAAGAGGTGGTTAATTTTTTTGCCACTACCTAGGGTCGGAAAGTATGCTACTTCATTGTCAGGATTGGGTTTTTGTTCCAAGGTTAAGACTCTACAGGGGCACTTGGATGCCACATGACCCTTACTACGACAATTAAAGCACGACAAAGTTAATACGATGCTACCGACAAAGTAACTACAATCAATAATTTTCATTGAGAACGATGCTACCAAGTTAATGTGAGCCTCTTTGCTGAAATTTGCACGACAAAGTCCATGAACTTTGGAAAGGAGAAGTTATTGATGCCGCCAAAGGAATGGAGAAGTTGGTGGGAAAAAGAGGTATAGAACCAAATCTAGGCTTTGGCTCTAATATCAACTGATGTAGCACAGCAGATGAACACGATCCTCACCAAGAGGAGTAAACTCTCACACAAAGAAGAAAAGTGGAAATTCAATTAATTCAAGATGATTAAACTACAAGACTCTAGACTTCTTTTATAGACATGACTCAATAATAAATATGAAAATAAATATGCTAAATTAAAAAAATGATAATTTAGTAAGGATTATAATTAATTCTCTATTTATTGCCTAAATAGAAAATACTAGTTATCAAATAACAAACAAATCAAATATCTAATTATTACAACCACTTTATTCTTTAATATTCTTCAATTTGTTTCCTTCTATTGCTGAAGTGCTAATTTGGAATTACCTTCAATTTCTTTTTCTTCAAGTGCCGCCTATTATGATGATTTATTTCCTTCTCTGCATTAATTTCTCAAACATGTCTCTATCATATTTTATGTTTTAACTTCCTATTTAACTAGACTTTGTTTCCCCTCTAAACCTTTGATTTTTAACCAACTGTAGGAACTTCATTTTCTATGTAATACGAGTTTTTCTATAAGGACATTGTTACTATTTAATCTAAAAGGAGAAAACTTACCTTTCTCTGAAAAACTCAGTTGATCTCAAACAACCAAATATATTTTTTTTATTTACTCATGTCAAAATTAATTACTAAAAGAGGCATATTACCTAGGCAGAAATTTTTGCAAGATAAGATCACTACCGAATGTGCAAAGAATATTCCAAACTATTTCAGAGCTGTGATGATCCTTAGCCATGGGATCTAAGTTTGTCATGTTCACGCACATAGATACATATACGAATAACAATGATGTGAGCTACTAGATAGACAAAAGCCTGCAAGGTATGTCGTTATGATCTTAAATTGAAAGCAAGTGGCTTACCTGCATACGAGTAACCAGGACCCATATTGGATTAGTCAGCAACACATTCAACGACCTGAAGAAACAACACAAGAAAATTAAACTTCTAGCCAAAGACATGAATGAACAAGATCAACTTATGTCACCACTGAAATTGTCTACAGAGTCTATGGGATAACAAAACTACAAGGACACTCGAAGCTCCATCTTGAGCAGAAACACAGAACAAAATGAGTTAAATACATTTTTTAGCTAAATAATAACTAGTCCAAATGCCTTTTAATGCTTCCGTAAACAAACTACATTTTATACAAAATAAATTTTTTTTCCACAAAAAAAGACGACTCCATGACCTGTTGACCTGTTGACAAACAAACAAAATTCTACATTAGCTGATACAATGACTCTCAGAGAAAAGAGTGCAAAACATGTAGTGTGAAGTCCAAATTAAGGCAAGGAGCGAGACTCGAATTGCAAAATCAATAGGGCCTCCTAGGGATCTTTATTAAATACCACCCATCATGGAGTGTGGATTGTAGAAATTACATTAATACAATCAATACAAGCACAGGGGACTGTCTAAACTAATATACTAATATTTTTCCTAACACGGTATCATTTGTCTCATCTCTCTTCATTCCTTGCTCAATGCAGAAGAACAAGGATCTTCTTCTGTGCCTACCACTTGCAAGTGCTGCAATCCAAGCCTCTTCCTCCACACCCAGAATTTGTAAGCACCATGCTCATTGCTCCATGCCTGGATCATTAGCTTCTTTCTCCATGTCAGCAATCTGCAACTACCACCTAGATCATTCCAGTCAGATCTGCCATCTGACACCCATATCCTCAGGAAGTAAATCATGACCTCAAAGAAGTGACTAAATCACTTTCCTTGATCTAATAGATTTCGACCTCGCTACTGGATCCGGTGTTTTCCTTCACTCACTGGAATTTTTTTCTTCAGAGAGATGCCACACTTGGACAGCAGAAGACTCCCTGTCTTGATGATACCTTTTCAACATTTAGTAGTGCTTGTAAACTATTTGTCAAGAGTTTCATTTGACTCAAAATGTGATTCCTCTACTACCTTCTTGGTGCTTCCTACCATGTGTCCTTCGAGCCTTTCTGACTCAATGATTATCACCATGGAGAAGGTAAATGGAAAGAACTGCAGCAGTTCACGTTTGGACCACATGCTATATTCACCCAAAATCTCTATTCTAAGAATCAGCTTAGGCGGCCGCCTAGGCTTTAGGCGCCACCTAGGCTCTAGGCACCAGTCAGCCGTACCGAAAACATGCTAGTCAGTCAGCCTAGGCAACCTTGGGGCCTAGGCAGGGTTAGGCTGCCCTAAGTGCCAACTAATCGGTCAAATCATCTAGGTGTCACGGAAATAGTTCAAGTTTTAATGTTTTTTTTTAATTTGGGCTTTAAATTTAAAACTCAATTAAAAAAACTGTAATGTAATCTTTTTTTTTTGTATTGGGCTTAAGTTTTATAAGTCATAAACTTTGGAAATCGATTTGTTGACTTGCCCTAGCGGCTAGCACTAAACTTCATCGTACTGAGTAACCAGAGTTATAGAATGTAATTTATTATGTAATTTATGTGATACCATGGAATCCACCTAACGGTGCCTAGTCCCCGCCTAGGCGGCCTAGGCCCCGCCTAGGCGGCCTAGGGACTGGTCTGGCACGCGACTAACGCCTAATGAATTTTAGAACCTTGCCCAAAATACGTCACCACCTTGAGCTACCAAGATTCGTAAGACCACTAGAGTCACATGGTTGAAAATTGATGCCAAATTACTTGCTCTCCTTTGACAGTTCATTGATCCCAGCCTTATGAGCATTCTTTTCTATTTCCTCTCCTATTTCAAGACTTGGCACGGACTAGGAATTTATTTAAAGGTGACAACTCCCTGGCCTATGACATGATTGTTAATCTCTTCTAATTGTGTCTCATCTTAGCTACTTATCTCTTTGGCCCATGGAAGTACTGAAAAATAATATAAAGCAGGCACTTAAGTAGACAATAAATATAGATATGCAGGAATCTGATAAGAAAAAGAGCCGAGTTAGAAATAGTTATCCGGTTGAAGCGCCGGCGTGCCGACTGCCCTTAGAGAATTGATTGCCGCCCTACGGTGCAAAGGCTCCCGGCAAAATTCCCCCAAGATCCGACAACCACGCGGCGTTCGTAGGTGCACTCCAAGACGAACGCTGCCTTCGGAGACAACCTCAGATCGCACTAGGCGAAGCCTCAAGACCCAAAACCGACCGAAGAAAGCGAAAAGCGAAAGGAGTAAAGCACCAATCGCTTAGAGGGAGAAGGAGAGAAGAAAGCAGTGAATGAGATACTCTGCCTTCTTCCCCTCCATTTATAGATTCGAAGAGACAATGAAGTGTCTCTTCGTTGACGCTGAGGAAGGTCGCGATTTCTCAAAAAAAAAGAATAAAAAATAAAATAAAATATAAAATAAAAGGATTGTAAAAATAAAACCAAACCAAATTGGTTTAGGAATCAAACCGAACTGAAATCTGCAAAATCAAACCGGGCCGCCCGCAAGCGCGAGGCTCACGGGCTGGGGATTTGCACCCCCCCCTGCGCGCGATAATCGCGTGCGTCGCGCCCGGTTTATGGATTTCCGGCCCAGACCCCCTGAAACCACCTGGTTTGGGCTCAACCCGCGCATGCGTGTAGGTCCCCCTAAGCCATCTAAGCATGGTTGGAATAACTTCATATATAAGGCATTCCAACTCCGATAGCTTAGCAATGTGGGACTAAACTTCCTTCAATAAATTTGAAATTCCAAACAAAATTCAACAATCCCCCACAAATTTCAAATTATAATAAATAATAAAACAGGTCTTGAGGCTTTGTCGTAATGAGCTTTCAGTGAAAATACCTTCCGGTTTGAATTTTCACCTAAGTAAACCAATCTTATTCACACAGGTTTGAAGTGAACTAAGTCTTGAACTTAAACCTTTAATATGTGAAAATCAATTGGCAACAACTCATCACAGGCGACGGTTGAATCCTTCTGGGTTGGTGCATTACGGCCATGCCACCGAATCTTGTTTCATAAGTGTTAAGGAGAGTTGCCCAGACCCCCCACACTGCGGCCTCACAGTTACACTTACATAGGTGAGTTCTCCAAGGATGTACTGCAAGCATCCTGTCATAAAGACCTCGAACTCATTAAGAGCCTTAAGCTCATCCTTACTAGCAGTCAAGCATCTATCCAGGGAAGAGACTTTGAGATTATATCTCAATCAAATTTATGCTTACGGTTCACCCTTATAGCTTGTTTATACCACATTGAACCTACTTCTTGGGATCTCCAATCAGATAGGTTGGGTTGCCGCTATAGATGAAACCAGAATAGGCCTCAGTCCCATTCCCTTACTGGATCTCTTGATTTTCTCAAAATCAAGTCCTTTTGTGAGTGGATCAGCAATATTGTCTTTTGAACTTACAAAGTCCAATGACACCACTCCGAGAGACACTAGCTCACGAACAGACTTCAATCTTATTCGTACATGTCTCTTCTGTTTCTGGTTATACTTGGAGCTTCTAATCTGAGCTATTGTTGTTTGATTATCACAGTTCACTGAAATAGGAGGTATTGGCTTCACAATCAAGGGAATCTCAATAAGAAGACCCTTAAGCCAATCAACTTCAGTTACTGTGGTATCCAAAGCACACAATTCTGCCTCAGCTGTAGAACGGGATATGATCGTCTGTTTAACAGACCTCCAAGCAATTGCACCGCCTCCAAGTGTAAAAATATAGCCAGTAACGCCTTTACACTCAGCAGTGTCAGCTATCCAACTGGCATCACTATATCCTTCCAGGACTGCAGGGAACCTCCCATAGCACAAGCCCAAGGATATAGTACCCTTTAGGTATCTGAGTACTCTGTCTAATGCATCCCAATGTGTTCTGTCCGGACAGCTGGTAAACCTGCTCAATTTAGTTATAGCAAACGAAATATCAGGTCTAGAACAATTTGCCAAATACATTAGACTACCAATTATTTGGGAATATCTTAATTGAGACAGTCACGCCACTCTTATTCTTGTGGAGAGTCTTTGAAGGATCATAGGGTGTGACTACAGATTTTATGTGGCTATAACCATATTTCTCTAACACTTTCTCAACATAGTGTGCCTGAGAAATTGTTATTCCTTCAGTTGAGCAAGTCAACTTCAGCTCTAAAATCACATCAGCACAACCCATATCCTTCATATCAAACTTACCACTTAAGAGAGCCTTGGTCTCGTTAATAATTGAAAGGTTAGATCCAAAAAGTAAAATATCATCTACATATAAACATAAAATGATACATTTATCACCTTTCATTTTAGTATATACGCATTTATCAGAGTCATTAATTTCAAAGCCAAATGATAGCATAGCTCTATCAAATTTTTCGTGTCATTGCTTTGGGGCTTGCTTCAAACCATAAAGAGATTTTACTAACTTACAGACTTTATTCTCACTTCCAGAAACTACATATCCCTCTGGCTGATCCATATATATTTCTTCTTCAAGATCTCCATTAAGAAATGCCGTTTTGACATCCATTTGATGGACCTCAAGATGATATATGGATGTCAGTGCTATCAATACTCGTATTGTAGTAATTCTAGTAACAGGGGAATAAGTGTCAAAATAGTCAATCCCTTCCTTCTGTTTGAATCCCTTAGCAACCAGGCGGGCTTTGAACTTATCTACTGACCCATCAGGTTTTAACTTCCTCTTAAATACCCATTTACATCCAATGGTGGTGCAACCAGGAGGCAAATCTACTAACTCCCAAGTGGCATTAGAGATAATAGAGTCCATTTCATTTTTAATAGCTTCTTTCCAGTGTTTAGCTTCAGGAGAAGCTATAGCATCTCTATATGTCACAGGGTCACCTTCTATATTATAGGTGATAAAATCTTTGCCTAAATCCTTAGACACACGTTGCCTCTTGCTCTTTCTCAATTCTGTACACTCACTAGATTCATCTAATCTAGAGTGACTTGAGGAAGGTACACCCACTAAGGATAATGAGACCTCTATGGAGGCAGAGTCATCTCTAGTAGAAGTACTAGAAATAGACTGAGGTGTTCTAGTTTTCATAGGAAATATATCCTCAAAGAATGTAGCATCACGAAGTTCAACAATAGTGTTTGCATCTATTCCAGAAATTTCTGATTTAATAATCAGAAACCTATATGCAGAACTATTCTGAGCATAACCCAAGAAGACACCATCTACAGTCTTCGGACCAAGTTTTTTCCTTTTATGTTCAGGTACTAGTACTTTTGCAAGGCACCCCCACACTTTAAGGTATTTCAAACTTGTCCTTCGACCTTTCCAAAGTTCATATGGGCTTTTATCCCTTGACTTCATAGGTACTCTATTTAACACATGGCAAGCAGTGTATAGAGCCTCCCCCCACAAGAAGTTGGGTAACCCAGAACTGCCTAACATGGAATTAATCATATCTTCAAGGGTTCGGTTTTTGCGTTCTGCTACACCATTAGATTGAGGACTATATGGAGCAGTGACCTCATGAATTATACCTGAATCTTGACAGAATTTTTGAAACAGGTTTGAGGTGAACTCTCCACCCCTATCAGACCTTATCCTCTTAATGGTTTGGTTTGTTTGATTTTCAGCTTCAGATTTGAAGATCATAAATTTATCTAAAGCTTCATCTTTAGTTTTCAGCAAATAAACATAGCAATAACTAGAGTAATCATCAATGAAGGTAATGAAATACCTTTTATGGTCTCTCGTTATTAAACCGTTAAACTCACAACAGTCAGTATGAATTAATTCTAAAATATTAGAATTTCTATCAACTGATTTGAAGGGTTTACGGGGCTGTTTATATTGCACACAAACTTCACATTTTTTCTTATCATTTATGGCATGCTTAGGAATCATGTCAAGATTCATCATCCTTTTTATAGTTTGAAAATTAACATGTCCTAATCTATCATGCCACACATCATAAGACTCAATGTTATAAGAACAACCAATATCACTAATTTTATTAATAATCGTATTTTCAACATTGAGTTTAAATAAACCTTCATTAAGGTAACCCTTTCCAATAAAGGTTCCTAAATGTAACAATACAACTTTATTACATTTGAAGTTTAGCTCATAACCAGCACGAACTAATTTTGACCCGCTAATCAAATTCCGTCGGACCGCTGGAATATGATGCACCTCATGCAGTGACAGGACCTTCCCTGAGGTAAATCTCAAGTCAACTCGTCCAATCCCTAACACTCTGGCTGCAGAATGATTCCCCATGGTTGCGGAAGTGCCTTCAATTACCTGATAAGTAAGGAAGGCAGAGCGATCAGCACAACAGTGCACATTAGCACCTGTATCAACTAACCACTCATTGGGTTGATAAATCAAATTTAGTTCGGGGTTAATGGAAACGAACCCATTGCTGGTGCTAGTCACAACATTGACCTGCGCCTTGGTGTTGGGCACATTGCCTTGGTTCTTCTTCTTGTCCTTCCGTTCAGGACAGAATTTGGCAAAATGTTCAACTTATCCACAAGCCCAGCACGGTCTAGTCCCATGCTTCTTCTGAACCTTTGGTTTGGGTTTCATTTTGTTTTTCATTTTTTGGTTTTTGAACTTGTTCTTGTCAAAAGAGACCACCACATTTGCCTTTGGAGCAAAATCCATAGGCATCCCTTTATCATCATCCTTATGTTGCTTCCGATGTTCTTCCTCGATATTTAAGGCAATCATTAAATCTTCAAGAGAGATTTTACCTCTCCTGTGTTTAAGTGTCATGCCAAAATCTTCCCAACTCGGAGGCAACTTTTCGATGATAGACAAGACTTGAAGTTTCTCGGGTATCGGCATTTCTCCATCGGCAAGACCGTGAATCAAAATTTGAAATTCATGGGTCTGCTCAATGACAGATCTACCCTCAACCATTTTGAAGTTTAAGAACTTCCCCACGGTGTACTTCTCTAAACCAGAGTCCTCGGAGTTATATTTTTTATCCAAAGATTTCCATAACTCTTTGGCCGAGGTTGTAGAGCAGTACACATCAAATAGTGCGTCTGAGAGGGCGGACAGGATTCTCCCATGGCAGAGATAATCCCTCTGTTTAAACCTCTCAGTGGAAGCACTACGGGCAAGTTCTTCTTCATCAGGTGAAAGAGGATCCGATTCTATAACGGAGAAAAGCCCCAGCGTAGTAAGCCAAAATTTCATTCGTTGTTACCAACGTTTGAAATTTTGCCCGGAAAACCTCTCGGGTTTGGCGCTAGCCTCATCAGACCCCGACATTCTAACATTTAACATGTCTACTTAGGTACGTTCAATTCTCTAAGATTGTAAAAATTA
>JAGFNQ010008344.1:0-43122 GCA_024364735.1 Boesenbergia rotunda | reverse complement strand
TGAAAATCAATTGGCAACAACTCATCACAGGCGACGGTTGAATCCTTCTGGGTTGGTGCATTACGGCCATGCCACCGAATTCTTGTTTCATAAGTGTTAAGGAGAGTTGCCCAGACCCCCCACACTGTGGCCTCACAGTTACACTTACATAGGTGAGTTCTCCAAGGATGTACTGCAAGCATCCTGTCATAAAGACCTCGAACTCATTAAGAGCCTTAAGCTCATCCTTACTAGCAGTCAAGCATCTATCCAGGGAAGAGACTTTGAGATTATATCTCAATCAAATATATGCTTACGGTTCACCTTTATAGCTTGTTTATACCACATTGAACCTACTTCTTGGGATCTCCAATCAGATAGGTTGGGTTGCCGCTATAGATGAAACCAGAATAGGCCTCAGTCCATTCCCTTACTGGATCTCTTGATTTTCTCAGAATCAAGTCCTTTTGTGAGTGGATCAACAATATTGTCTTTTGAACTTACAAAGTCCAATGACACCACTCCGAGAGACACTAGCTCACGAACAGACTTCAATCTTATTCGTACATGTCTCTTCTGTTTCTGGTTATACTTGGAGCTTCTAATCTGAGCTATTGTTGTTTGATTATCACAGTTCACTGAAATAGGAGGTATTGGCTTCACAATCAAGGGAATCTCAATAAGAAGACCCTTAAGCCAATCAGCTTCAGTTACTGTGGTATCCAAAGCACACAATTCTGCCTCAGCTGTAGAACGGGATATGATCGTCTGTTTAACAGACCTCCAAGCAACTGCACCGCCTCCAAGTGTAAAAACATAGCCAGTAACGCCTTTACACTCAGCAGTGTCAGCTATCCAACTGGCATCACTATATCCTTCCAGGACTGCAGGGAACCTCCCATAGCACAAGCCCAAGGATATAGTACCCTTTAGGTATCTGAGTACTCTGTCTAATGCATCCCAATGTGTTCTGTCCGGACAGCTGGTAAACCTGCTCAATTTAGTTATAGCAAACGAAATATCAGGTCTAGAACAATTTGCCAAATACATTAGACTACCAATTATTTGGGAATATCTTAATTGAGACACAGCCACGCCACTCTTATTCTTGTGGAGAGTCTTTGAAGGATCATAGGGTGTGACTACAGATTTTATGTGGCTATAACCATATTTCTCTAACACTTTCTCAACATAGTGTGCCTGAGAAATTGCTATTCCTTCAGTTGAGCGAGTCAACTTCAGCCCTAAAATCATATCAGCACAACCCATATCCTTCATATCAAACTTACCACTTAAGAGAGCCTTGGTCTCGTTAATAATTGAAAGGTTAGATCCAAAAAGTAAAATATCATCTACATATAAACATAAAATGATACATTTATCACCTTTCATTTTAGTATATACGCATTTATCAGAGTCATTAATTTCAAAGCCAAATGATAGCATAGCTCTATCAAATTTTTCGTGTCATTGCTTTGGGGCTTGCTTCAAACCATAAAGAGATTTTACTAACTTACAGACTTTATTCTCACTTCCAGAAACTACATATCCCTCTGGCTGATCCATATATATTTCTTCTTCAAGATTTCCATTAAGAAATGTTGTTTTGACATCCATTTGATGGACCTCAAGATGATATATGGATGCCAGTGCTATCAATACTCGGATTGTAGTAATTCTAGTAACAGGGGAATAAGTGTCAAAATAGTCAATCCCTTCCTTCTGTTTGAATCCCTTAGCAACCAGGCGGGCTTTGAACTTATCTACTGACCCATCAGGTTTTAACTTCCTCTTAAATACCCATTTACATCCAATGGTGGTGCAACCAGGAGGCAAATCTACTAACTCCCAAGTGGCATTAGAGATAATAGAGTCCATTTCATTTTTAATGGCTTCTTTCCAGTGTTTAGCTTCAGGAGAAGCTATAGCATCTCTATATGTCACAGGGTCACCTTCTATATTATAGGTGATAAAATCTTTGCCTAAATCCTTAGACACACGTTGCCTCTTGCTCTTTCTCAATTCTGTACACTCACTAGATTCATCTAATCTAGAGTGACTTGAGGAAGGTACACCCACTAAGGATAATGGGACCTCTATGGAGGCAGAGTCATCTCTAGTAGGAGTACTAGAAATAGACTGAGGTGTTCTAGTCTTCATAGGAAATATATCCTCAAAGAATGTAGCATCACGAAGCTCAACAATAGTGTTTGCATCTATTCCAGAAATTTCTGATTTAATAATCAGAAACCTATATGCAGAACTATTCTGAGCATAACCCAAGAAGACACCATCTACAGTCTTCGGACCAAGTTTTTTCCTTTTATGTTCAGGTACTAGTACTTTTGCAAGGCACCCCCACACTTTAAGGTATTTCAAACTTGTCCTTCGACCTTTCCAAAGTTCATATGGGCTTTTATCCCTTGACTTCATAGGTACTCTATTTAACACATGACAAGCAGTGTATAGAGCCTCCCCCCACAAGAAGTTGGGTAACCCAGAACTGCCTAACATGGAATTAATCATATCTTCAAGGGTTCGGTTTTTGCGTTCTGCTACACCATTAGATTGAGGACTATATGGAGCAGTGACCTCATGAATTATACCTGAATCTTGACAGAATTTTTGAAACAGGTTTGAGGTGAACTCTCCACCCCTATCAGACCTTATCCTCTTAATGGTTTGGTTTGTTTGATTTTCAGCTTCAGATTTGAAGATCATAAATTTATCTAAAGCTTCATCTTTAGTTTTCAGCAAATAAACATAGCAATAACGAGAGTAATCATCAATGAAGGTAATGAAATACCTTTTATGGTCTCTCGTTATTAAACCGTTAAACTCACAACAGTCAGTATGAATTAATTCTAAAATATTAGAATTTCTATCAACTGATTTGAAGGGTTTACGGGGCTGTTTATATTGCACACAAACTTCACATTTTTTCTTATCATTTATGGCATGCTTAGGAATCATGTCAAGATTCATCATCCTTTTTATAGTTTGAAAATTAACATGTCCTAATCTATCATGCCACACATCATAAGACTCAATGTTATAAGAACAACCAATATCACTAATTTTATTAATAATCGTATTTTCAACATTGAGTTTAAATAAACCTTCATTAAGGTAACCCTTTCCAATAAAGGTTCCTAAATGTAACAATACAACTTTATTACATTTGAAGTTTAGCTCATAACCAGCACGAACTAATTTTGACCCGCTAATCAAATTCCGTCGGACCGCTGGAACATGATGCACCTCATGCAGTGACAGGACCTTCCCTGAGGTAAATCTCAAGTCAACTCGTCCAATCCCTAACACTCTGGCTGCAGAATGATTCCCCATGGTTACGGAAGTGCCTTCAATTACCTGATAAGTAAGGAAGGCAGAGCGATCAGCACAACAGTGCACATTAGCACCTGTATCAACTAACCACTCATTGGGTTGATAAATCAAATTTAGTTCGGGGTTAATGGAAACGAACCCATTGCTGGTGCTAGTCACAACATTGACCTGCGCCTTGGTGTTGGGCACATTGCCTTGGTTCTTCTTCTTGTCCTTCCGTTCAGGACAGAATTTGGCAAAATGTCCAACTTGTCCACAAGCCCAGCACGGTCTAGTCCCATGCTTCTTCTGAACCTTTGGTTTGGGTTTCATTTTGTTTTTCATTTTTTGGTTTTTGAACTTGTTCTTGTCAGAAGAGACCACCACATTTGCCTTTGGAGCAAAATCCATAGGCATCCCTTTATCATCATCCTTATGTTGCTTCCGATGTTCTTCCTCGATATTTAAGGCAATCATTAAATCTTCAAGAGAGATTTTACCTCTCCTGTGTTTAAGTGTCATGCCAAAATCTTCCCAACTCGGAGGCAACTTTTCGATGATAGACAAGACTTGAAGTTTCTCGGGTATCGGCATTTCTCCATCGGCAAGACCGTGAATCAAAATTTGAAATTCATGGGTCTGCTCAATGACAGATCTACCCTCAACCATTTTGAAGTTTAAGAACTTCCCCACGGTGTACTTCTCTAAACCAGAGTCCTCGGAGTTATATTTTTTATCCAAAGATTTCCATAACTCTTTGGCCGAGGTTGTAGAGCAGTACACATCAAATAGTGCGTCTGAGAGGGCGGACAGGATTCTCCCATGGCAGAGATAATCCCTCTGTTTAAACCTCTCAGTGGAAGCACTACGGGCAAGTTCTTCTTCATCAGGTGAAGGAGGATCCGATTCTATAACGGAGAAAAGCCCCAGCGTAGTAAGCCAAAATTTCATTCGTTGTTGCCAACGTTTGAAATTTTGCCCGGAAAACCTCTCGGGTTTGGCGCTAGCCTCATCAGACCCCGACATTCTAACATTTAACATGTCTACTTAGGTACGTTCAATTCTCTAAGATTGTAAAAATAATATAAAGCAGCACTTAAGTAGACAATAAATATAGATATGCAGGAATCTGATAAGAAAAAGAGCCGAGTTAGAAATAGTTATCCGGTTGAAGCGCCGGCGTGCCGACTGCCCTTAGAGAATTGATTGCCGCCCTACGGTGCAAAGGCTCCCGGCAAAATTCCCCCAAGATCCGACAACCACGCGGCGTTCGTAGGTGCACTCCAAGACGAACGCTGCCTTCGGAGACAACCTCAGATCGCACTAGGCGAAGCCTCAAGACCCAAAACCGACCGAAGAAAGCGAAAAGCGAAAGGAGTAAAGCGCCAATCGCTTAGAGGGAGAAGGAGAGAAGAAAGCAGTGAATGAGATACTCTGCCTTCTTCCCCTCCTTTTATAGATTCGAAGAGACAATGAAGTGTCTCTTCGTGCTTGAGGGATCGCGGCCGCGCCTCGCGAGGCGTCGCGCCGTGCGCGACGCTGAGGAAGGTCGCGATTTCTCAAAAAAAGAATAAAAAATAAAATAAAATAAAAGGATTGTAAAAATAAAACCAAACCAAATTGGTTTAGGAATCAAACCGAACCGAAATCTGCAAAACCAAACCGGGCCGCCCGCAAGCGCGAGGCTCACGGGCTGGGGATTTGCACCCCCCTGCGCGCGATAATCGCGTGCGTCGCGCCCGGTTTATGGATTTCCGGCCCAGACCCCCTGAAACCACCTGGTTTGGGCTCAACCCGCGCATGCGTGTAGGTCCCCCTAAGCCATCTAAGCATGGTTGGAATGACTTCATATATAAGGCATTCCAACTCCGATAGCTTAGCAATGTAGGACTAAACTTCCTTCAATAAATTTGAAATTCCAAACAAAATTCAACAAGTACATTACTTCCTACTCTTTATACACCTCCCAAATTCCATACTCAAGGGAATAAGTACAACTTTGGTAACATCTTCTCGTTCGCTACTTACCACAGTTATGTCATACAATGTCACAATAGCCAATTATCTCACCTATGGGTTAAGGGCATCAAAAAGATTTCTTTTCGCATTTATTGTCTTTATTATTTGTATTTTAAATTTGAATTTTCTTGAATCAATTATTTTTGGTGGACATACTAAATCCTTTTCATATTCAATGTCATTTTCATTTTCATTCAAGATTCGAAGGCAAGAAAAGTGATTTGTGTAGGGCATGAATCTTGTGAATTGTACCAACTTATGCCTTTATCTTCTATTGTGCTTTTGGTGGCCTCATCACTTATCTTCTTTTGTACTTTTGGCGGCCCAATAACTTCTTTGGACATGTAGTAGTCATGGGCTTCCTAATATTCATATGGTTGCTAGTCCATCTAGTCTTCAGTCTCTTAAGTGTTTCATGTCAATCAAGGAATACTAAATCTCCATTCCCAAGTAGTGTTCATAAGTGTGTATTTATACTTTAGTTTTAATTCATTTTCATTTTGATAAATGGATCTTAGACGTGTTAATTTCACTCTTGGATTTAAGTACTTATAACTTTCATTAATGACTATTCTCAAGTAACTCCCATTGATGACTACTCTCAAATAAAATGGTGTTTAATGAAAGACCAATCTAAACTTTTCACTTGATCCATTTCTGCACTAAGATCAAAACTCAATCGTGTCTATAAAAGTGTTTAATTATGATAATATAAATGTTTTTCTTGTATTCTCCAATCATTTCTTTTGAGTCTAGATATTCTAGACTATTCTTCTTGACCTCACAACCAACATCAACAGAATAGTGTAGTCAAAAGGAAAAATTATTAAGATCATCCACGTATACATATTCCTTTTTTTCTAGGTTGATGCTTTTCAAAAAAAAACTAATCTATCAATAACTCGAATTAAACCTTACTAAGTTACTAATACCAAAACTTTATATGTTCTGGAGCAAAAATGTTAAAAGTAAAAAAAGTTTAATATTGTAATATTTATGAATCCAAATTTTTAATTTATTCTAAGATAAAAAATATTATCTATAATGAATATATAAATTAACATAAAATGTACTTTACATATATAATTATATAAATTATTTATTTATTTATTTATTTAAATAATATATATTTAAAATGATAAAAATATCAGAATATTAATTAAATAATAAAATAGTAAATATATAAAATAATAAAAAATATATCAAAATATAAATATGATTTTTTAGAAATTTTTTTTAGGTTTTTTTAGATTTTTAATTTTTTTTAGAATTTTTAAATAATATTTGAAACATTAAAAATAATTTTCAGAAAATTAATTAATAAAATTTATTTAATTTTAAATATATTTTTAAATATTTTATTGAAATAAATATTTATGTGAGGAAATGTTTTATAAACATTTCCTCACATAAATCGCGAGCCCTAGCCGTGAAGCACGGGCGACGCGCGGGGAGGCGGAGGCTGCGTGTACCCGTCAACTCGTCCGGCGGAGCTTCCGGCGGCGCCGAAGGAGTCCGGCGACTCTTCCGGCGGCGCCGGAGGAGTCGCGACGCCCCTGGCGGCACCTGCGACGCGACGACGGGCGACGAGGCGTTTCTTCCTCGCGTTGGCGTTTCTTCCTCCGGCGCTTGCCGCCTCCGCCCATCGCCGCTGACGTGAATCGCCCGTACCGGTTTCGGATCTCCAGCGGAACGGTAAGAATCGCCCCGTGCCGTCCGGCACGGAACAATACTTTAAACCATGATATACACTATGCCCCGAGGCGATGAATTATGAAATAAGTTAAGGGAGGTTAACTAGGTAGAGTTGTCAGATAGGTCAATCCGTGGCGGGGTGGGTCAGTCCGTAGCAGACCGATCATTTGGCGGAGCGGGCGGGCCGACCCGTCATATTAGCGGGTTGGGAAATTCCCAACCCAACCCAATCCAAGACAAGTTACAGATTATGCAGGTCAACCCGCGAGCCTATAAAAAATTTTTAAAAAATTTAAAAAAAAAACTCATATCTTCAATATTTTAATTCGAAAAGATTTCATCAATCAAATGTATCTTGAAACATGTATTCATTTTAAATGTAAATGGATACAAATGAGTACTTATGTCGATGAAAAGTGTTATTTTTGTTTCAAAATTATTACAAAGAAAGGTAATAAATTGACATAAAACATGATTTGCATGTGTTTCTCAAGCCACAGACCAAGCCGCCTGGGTCACGGGTCGACCCGTGCGGGTCATGGGCCTAGGCGGTCAGCCCGCGACGGGCTTCGGTTGATAAAATTCCAACCCAACCCATTTAAATTGTTTGACGGGCAGGTCAACCCGATGGGTCTAACCCAAATTGATGGCTTTATATCCAGGACATAAAGTATGATCGTGCTCATGGAGTCAAAGGACACATTGGGAGGCTTGATAGATTATTCTAGAGACTTGAGCAATAGGATTTTCCTATCTTGAACAACTATCAGATTTGGGCCCTAATGCAGTCACTACCGACAAGTCTCAATGAAGTAGCACACCATGTATGGGGAGCAATGAAGGGCACATCACATATGCAGAGTTATGTATGAAGCTACTTCACCATGTGGATCAGGAGGTACCATCTCTAGAGGAGGATCCAGAAGAGGATCTGAACGAGAATTCTATAAAGAGTTCCGATATTGGTCTGTCTCATATCACTACTGCCCTAACTGAGTTTAGAAAGATAGGAGCTATGATGATTACTATTGCGCTAGGGACATTCTTAGTAGGAGTAGCAATGACCTATCTATTATAGCCCTAGTGTCACTCCTAATAAGAGTAGTAGTAACCTATCTATTTTCTTATATTTGTTTCTAGTCTTTTGTAATGTATTAATAAACTTGACATTGTTATGTGTCATCAAATTTAAAAATGTTTTGTTATAAGTTAACAAACTTAAAGATATTATGTGTATACAGTTTTAAAAGATTAATTAGTTCATTTAATAATGAGTTCATTTCATGATTTATTCATTTAATCATTTGATAGGATGTGTGTAATATAATTGATCAATGTTGATCAGATTGGAACATACGAATGATGAGTGGAAATATAATTACCACTTGATTTCATAAACTAACTCAGATTTACATTAAGTCAATCATAAACTACATACATGTGGATTACACTGAATTACTAAATGATGTGCTTATTTATGTTAGATTATGGCTATTAAGAACGTCATAGCTGAACTCAATAAAGAAGAGAAATTATACGGGAATAACTATAAAATATGGCATCTCAAGATACAATATACAAAAAGTTCTACAGGTTGTAAATCAGTTTATGGAAGAACTTGCTGATAGTTCTACAATACAACATAAATGTGATCTGGATGCATATAAGGCATGGAAGAAAAAAGATTCTACTACTAAGAATATATCGATTAGTTCAATAGTAAATGACTTGGTCTATGGAGTCATATCCATCAGCTCATAGTGTCTAGATTGCCCTAAAATAAAAGTAGTAAGCTTGAGCAAGCTTCGTCTGTCAATAATTAAATTTGACAACTATCCATGGACCAACATATAAGGAAAATGGCTAATATGATTAGGGAGCTAAAAGTTGTTGGTTATCAGTTGACTGATGAACAAGTTCAGGCAGTTATCCTTTCCCTTCCTGATTTTTGGGAGACGATGAAACAGAATCTGACTCACATTAAAAATATCAAAACTTTCTGATGTTTCACATCATATTGAACTAGAAACAGAGAGAATAGAATCATGACTTCCGTCACAATTTGATGATAGGTTAATAGCTGGAAGTGACAGTTTACGATAGAAATCAAATCATGGCTTCCGTTACAATTTGACATAATAGACATGAGAGAAGTTAAATACATCTTAGGAGTGAAGATTTTAAGAGATCGATCAAAAAAGGTTCTTAGGTTTATCTCAAGAGGTTTATATCATTAAAATGCTACAATACTTCAATATGTCACATTGCAACATTAAACAAATATTTGTAGCGAAAGGTATAATTCTGAGCAAAAGTATATGTCCAAGACTTCTGAGGAAATAACCGACATGAAGAAAAAAATATATGTCATTGTGGTAGTTTAATATACACTATGTTGTGTACACATCCTGGTACTAGCTATGCTTTTAGCTTAATTAGTTGTTTCCAATCAAACATAGGATCAAGACACCAGAAAGTAGTGAAGAGGATATTAAAATATCTCAAATAAACTATAGATTATTATCTTTGTTTCCAAGGATCAACGATGAGCCTGAAGGCCTATACAGATGCAAATTGTGCAGGGACCTTGATGACAAAAAATCTATATCTGGCTATACCTTATTGTTGAATGATGCCCTCATCTAATTGAAGAGCAAGAAGCAAGTTTGTATGACAATGAAAACTAAGTATGTGGTGTTAGATCGTTGTCGTCTTGCTAGAGGGGGGGTGAATAGCAATTTCTCGATTTTCTTCCTACAATCGTTAGCGTGTGCAAGCGGAAACAATAACAATACAAACAAACAACGCTAACACCAAACCTTTTACGTGGTTCGGAGATGACGCTCCTACTCCACGGCTGTCCGTAAGGTGGACGATCTCTTGATCCTTCTGCGAATCACTCCCCGAATGCCCTCCGGCTAGCTCGTGTAGCTCCTTGTAGGTGGAAAAACCTCGTCACAATCCCAAGTACACCTCTGAGCACAAAGACTACTATTTGGCTCTTAACCAAAGTCAAATTCGTCAAAAACCCCCAGCCAAAACTGAGCATCTTTAAATAGAGCTCAAGGCTGGAAAACACCCTACCAGTCGACTGCTCCCAGGGCAGTCGACTAGTCCCACTGAAAATCGACCGCTGCAGCTCAACGTTCGAATTTTCAACCAACACCACCAGTCACTACCAGTCGACTGCTCTGGGAGCAGTCGACTGGTCCAGGGTCGACTATCTTCTGTGAGTTTCTGTGAGTTTGATTCTTCTGCTGGCAGTCGACTGGTCCATTCCCAGCCGACTGCCCAACTTACAAAAACACTCCTCCTCACTCCAAAAACCCTCCTTCACGTATGCCTTCAAGTTCACTCCCCTGGCTTACCCCTTGAAGTCCTCTTCCACCGGCTATCGTCCCTCGGATGCGCACGCAAACCCTCGACTTGCCTTAATATCACCCTTCACGTGTGCCCTTTGAAGTCCACTTCACGGCTTGCCCTTGGAGTCCTCTTCCCTCGGCTCTCGTCCCTTCGTGACACAGTTGTCTCTTCACCAGCAGCCTCGACTGTTGCCTTCACGCCCTCTTCGTCTTCAGCCCTCGTCCCTCAGATGCGCACACAAGCCTCCAGCTTGCCTCCATGTCATTCTTCACGTACGTCTCGAAGTCCGCATCCCTCAGCTCATCGTCCCTGATATACCATGGTCCCTCAGGTGCGCACACAAGCCCACGGCTTGCTTCCATGCCACCCTTCACCGTACCTGAAGCCGTCCAGCTAAGTCAATATGTGTAACCTGCAAACCTGCACACTCACATACAAATATCAAATACACAAGGGTAAACCTAACTTAAACCTTTTGCCCAAACATCAAAACACATGGTCACTCCGGACCATAGATTGCCCCAACATGTGGCTTATGCAGTGGTTGTACAAGAAGTTGTTTAGTTAAAAGGATATTGCGGCAATTAAGCTGCTATAGCTTTTTCTAAGCATCTCAAATATTACAGCAAAGACAAACATATAACTATTAAATATAATTTTGTAAATGATATTGTTGACAAGAAAAAAATAGTTCTTGAGTATATCCCTACACGTGTTATGTTTGTAAATCTTTTTACTAAGTCATTGACTAAAGAGTCATTTCAAGGACATGTGAAATCTTTGGGACTTCGAAGAATATAACATATTGTAAAGACAATAAAATATGTGAAATGTCATAATTTTTTATTCAGTGTATATGTCGTTGTAACATTGTATAAAGTCTCGGTGAGCATGTTGGTGGATTGAGATTGGCCAACTCACCTGGACAATTATCTCTATTTGTTAAGTATAAATAGAAGTAAGACTTATAGGACAGCTTGTGAAGCTGTAAATAAAATATATGACTTCGAAGAATGTAACATATTGTAAAGATAATAAAATATGTGAAATGTCATGATTTATTTAGTGTCTATGTCATTGTGACATTTGTATAAAAGTCTTGGTGAGCATGTTGGCGGGTTGAGATTGATCAATACACATGGACAATCATCTCTATTTGTTAAGTATAAATAAAGATAAGACCATAACAGCTTGTGAAGCTGTGAATGGAAACATACATATAAATGGAGGTCGCCTTGATAGTTGTATTAAGATGAGATCATTTATGAATTGATGTGCTGAGAGTAAATGTTCCACCGTTTACTGGAAGTCATTTTAGAGTTCATAAGTTGAATTTAGGATTAGGAATGTCTAGATCGAAATTTGTACAATGTTAAAATTGAGAAAGCATGCACTCTTTATTAGTAAAGAAAAAACATCGTAGCATGTGATTCATACTTCATGTGTTATAGCAACGATAAGGGTAGTAGGAGATTGGATCCCTACTTCTCTACTATGTGAGACCCTTGAGATCTTAGTTTTACCCTAAGCGACTATTTAGCTGTCTACTTGAAGTTCTAATCAGTGACTGCTACTTTAGCATATATCCTATTGGATATGGATAATTCAGTCTATGAAGCATAACTAAGAAAATAACTCATTAGAATGAATAGATTTTAGTTAAAAATGAAGCTTAAAATAGATTTACATTTTTGACATTTATTCAATGGTTTACCAATTATATTTTTGTTGAGTACTTAAAATGTAATAGTGAATAATTGTATTAATTAAAGATATTAAGCATGTTCTCGACATAATAATCATTATAAAGGATTAGAGATGTTCATATTGATGTAAATGATTTAATATAGGGTAATGCAAGATGTTGATCTCTCAAATTTGTTTTAAAGAGTGGTTATGTAATATGTAACAACTTTCTTAGCATTAATCGCTCAGTATGTTTGCTGTCGCACAAACCATTTTTCCTTAAGCGTGAATTGGATGTTTTGGTCTTTGTGACTTGATCGTTATGTGATCTTTGTGACTAGATCCTTATATGGTTTTAGTGGTTATTTGATCTTTATGAAAATTTTGTCTTTGTCACTTAACTTGGACGAGTGGTAGATGTTAGAGATAACTCACGTCTGCATGTTGCGCAGGCATGGTAGACATGGTAATCACCCACGTCTGCACGTGCTACAGACGTGGTTGTGGTTTTCCTTTAAATAGGCATCCAAGTTAAAGATCAAAAAAACGAGGGATATGCTAAAAAATTTCGGAGGCTGTGCCTTGCGAAAATCTCTTCAGAGGAGGAACATCCATTGCAAAGGGGGATTTGGTTTGTGGAATTGTGAAAGGCTTTTTGATTTCGGTAATTGCTCTTCCGACGACAAGTCTGAAGAACAAGATTTGTTGTATCACTCTCGAAGGAGAAGATTTGTCGTCATCAATCTTTGTAAGTTATATTATAATAATTAAGCTACCATGCACTTAGCTTCTAATCTAGTATTTTATTAAAGGATAAAACATAGAGAGATTGACCATTATTTCATAAGAGAGAAGGCGAAATTGTGGCATCCTTTGTCAGTAATGATCAATTTACAAAGCAAATCATTAAAAGGCCTAAGGATTGAATATATACATATATAACAAGTGGAGTTATCAAAGGAGTTGTAGGTGAAAAATATCTTCACGTAAATAGAACTTATGTCCATATTTTGGCATGAATGATACTCACCCTGCAATGGCTGCGACAACAAGCCAAGAGAACATACCAACAGTTCCATCACCGAGCCCTTTCTTCTTGCGGGCAGCAGCAATGGACTCTGCCTTATTCTTCAGTAACTGGTAGAAGTAATAATATATTCCCTGGATATCATCACACCACATTATTCTCCCAAAGAATGTGAGGCTTTAAAGAGTTGTAGATTATAATAAGTATGGCTGGAAGAGTACATGTTGAAGTGCTCGTGCAGTTAAGTATTGAGTTGGGAAAGCAAACAGGGCAGACCTGAGAAGCAGCGGTGCCAACTAGAGATGGCTTAAGGCCACTGTACAGCCCTCCCCAACCTTCCATTTTTATAAGCTGCAACCCAGCAGGAGTAAAAGGAATCAGTGTTGAGGTGGAGGTCAAGAAGCAAGCGCGCACAAGGTGGGAACAAGGAAACCTGAAACATTTGGTAGATGGTTCCTCCTGACGATGAGAGGTGGCCGCCGCCAATGACCGAGGCCTGCGACGTCTTCTTGGCAATCCTCTCGGTCTGTTGACGAGTATTCACCTACATTTACGTATGAATCAATAGCTGGATGAATCCGTGACAACAAAGTAATGAGTATGGACTAAGGAACGAGAGGTTACGGTCTGAAGAGGGTAGGTGATTATCTGAGCTATGATGCCTCCGCCGGCGCCGGCTAGGCCGTTAACCAGAGCGTTCGACATGCTGCTTCACGGACCCCTGACTCGGTGGATCGAGAATTTACAAGGGGAGGAGCGTCAACCCGCCTCTACAACGCGTCGATCCAGTTCCGCCTTGTGACGACTGCGAAACGGAGATACCCCACCTCCCTCACCGGTTGTAGATCCGGTCCGCCAAGATGGATATGGTGAGAAGGTGGAGTCGACGAAATATGTGGTAACCTCGCACCGGAGAGTCAATCAAGTCTTAGGCTTCGCCGGCTGTCTATATCACAGCCTCCGTCGGCGAGGAAGTAGATATGAGGAGATCTGGTGGAGGATTGGCGATTGGTGCCCCCTCGCCTCAGACGCCGGTGCAAAACTAGCAGCGGCGCTCGGCGGGGTTGGGGTTGGGGCCGGCGAGCCAGCGTGTGGTGGAACTGGGAGGGGAAGTGGATAAGGTAACGGCCGAAAGAGAAATTGCCTTGCAAATAGCAAAAACGCACCAGGGCAAATACCTTAAAAGTCTATCATTTTCATTAAATGTTATTAAAAGTCCTCTATATTTGCACTACGATGCTCTTTTTTACAAAATTTCAAAAGGCTAAAAATATAAAGGGTAGCATGATAAAGTTACTCTTTATTTTCATTATTCTCAAAAGCACATCATTATATTTTTTTGGGAGACTTATTAAAAACTCCCTAATCAGAAAATCATCTTTGTGTCAGCTCCCTTGGCAAGGGAATAATAGTTTTGACTCCCTAAATTTTTTTTAACTCCCTAATACATAAATTTACCAATCTACCCTTATTAAATGTTATCCCTCTCTCCAATACCTTCTCCCCCATTTGTTCACGATGCATCCAAAGCAAAAACCCTAACCAGCGCGTTCCCACCATTCTCGTCTTCCTCATTTCCCTCTTTTCCATTTCTTCCCTACAGATTCTCCATCCTAAAGAAACCCAAACCAAGGAAATCGATGGCTCGACCATTTCCCTCTTCTCTATTTCTTCCCGTTACAATGTCCATCCTAAACAAACCCTAACCAGTGAAATCCATCGCTCTACCTATCCACGCCGAGGAGGAGACTGAAGCAAGAACATACCCATCGAGATCCATCGATCGGGAGTAGCGAGATATCAACCGAGAGCAAACGACCGACGAGGAAAGTGAAGTAAGCGTCGCCGTCGAAGACAGAGTCGAAGACACACAATTACCTTAAAAAAGAGTAAATTTTTTTAATTTTTATAGTCTTTTTTAATCTATTAGTCGTATTGTGTTTGATTGAATTTTCACATATCTCATTATTTATATATTATTGGTTTTTGGTCGAATTTTTTGAGATGGAGGTGAAATCTTGAGATAGCGCGTGTAGGCTTGATCGCTTACGCTTGCTCCTCCAACTCCAACTACTACAGGAAAGAATCCACCTCCATCTCAAAAATTCATTTTATTAATCATATCTTCCTCTTTTGGAAGTTGGAATTCCTGAAGATAATTTTCTAATATTTGAATATAAATAAAGGCCAATAATATTTCAATGAGTATATTATTCCTCATTTATGCTGTGTTATGAAATTAAATATAATTTGTCAAATTTATTTAAATTGATATCGTGTTATGATTGATTATGAAATTGTATAATCTTTTACAATGCAATTTCTCAATCACTCAGGTGACACAGATTTTGATCAGTTTCTTAGAGAAATGGAATCTGGATCTGGATCTTCAAATTTTTCATTTCTGGGTAGTTGCAAGTATAAAGAAGACCTCTATATGATTTCAATTTTTAATGGCTTCAGTCTAATGGAGCTGTTTGTTAATCTTGGAAGAAAATGTGAGGAGATTGTTCCACAAAATGTGCTTTTGCAATATCTTGCACCACATCAAAATATGTATGTGACATTGCATGAAGATGATGATGTCCGGATTATGACACATCTTTACACGTCTATGAGATTGACAATAATTAATATGAGAGCGGTGGAAAAAGATCACATGAGTGCCCACAGTCTCGAGAGGTAAAAAATTTCTACCTTGATTTTTTTCCGCATGTAGATATTAATGATGATAAAATTTATTTTTTTGATTTGCTTGATATGTCGTTGTAGAGTACAATTATTGATGATTGTTTAGTTATTTATCATGGAAATATATTGTGGGTGTGGTTTTTTCTTGTGAATCTTGCACATATGTAAAGTCATTGCATCCGTGGAGATTATGTAAAGTCATTGCATCCCAAAGGTTAAGTCTTTAATTTTAGTTTAGGTTTGTTAATATATTACATAAAGTACTCTCCCAAAGGTTAAGTCTTTAATTTTGGTGTATGGATAGTAGGTTAATTATAATTATTTTATGCTTACAATGATATTATACTCATTGTTAAATTGATAAGGTTTGAAACTGAAGAAGAGACACAGACTAATAATGATGGCTATCTTGAAGTGGGTTTGGTAAGAAATTCCATAGATGCTTGGAGTCATTGCATCCGTGGAGAGGGCCAGATATTCAAGGATGCTACAGAATTTCGAAAATGTGCTAAAAATTATGCAGTTGCTATGAGACGATCGTTTTTGTATAAAAAGAATGATAATAAGAAGGTTATTCTTGTCTGTAGCGAAAACAACTGTTCTTGGAGAATATATGCTTCAAGACATAAAGCTGACAAACTTTTTGGCATTAGAAAATGCAATCTAATACATACTTGTGGAGATGACAATCTTCGTAGTAGAGGACATCCTAAAGCTGATGCTGCCTGGGTTTCCAATGTTGTGATTGATAGATTGAGGGGAGAGCCCTCGTATCGACCATGCACAATGTTGAAAGATATTCATAGAGATTATGGGGTCGAGCTTAATTACAACAGAGTTTGGAAAGGGAAGGAATTGGCAATGCATGACATTCATGGTGCAGAGGAGGGGTCTTATGATAGATTACGATGGTATTGTAGTGCTATCAAAGAAACTAATCCTGGAAGTTTTGTCGAGTGTGAAATTGATCATTGTGGTAATAAATTTAAACGGTTATTCATCTGCTTCAATGCATGTGCAATTGGTTTTATCAATGGATGTAGACCCTTGGTTTTCTTAGATGGCACTCACATAAAGAATAAATACAAAGGATGCATTTTGGTTGCTGTGGCAAAGGATGCTAATGATGATCTTTTCACATTAGCATATTCAGTTGTAGATGCTGAAAATGATAATAATTGGGGATGGTTCTGTTTCCAACTTAAAAGTGCCCTGCTTTCGCATTCCTATATTGGGTTCCATGAGTTCACCTTTTTTTCTGATAGACATCCTGGGATAATCAAGGCTATTCAGATAATATTCCCAGATAGTCATCATGCCTACTGTTTGAGGCATTTGGTAGACAATTTCGTGAAACAGGTTTGGCTAATGGCATATTTGTGTTAGGGAACATTGCTTTTTGAATAATACTAGTTTATGTACTATTTTTTTGTTATTTGAATGTAGGTCATGCGAAGGTACCCACTTCATAACAAAAAATATTGGTCATCTATTTTCAAAAAAGCTGCATATGCCCTATCAACACAAGAATTTGAAGAATATGTTAACATGATAGTAGGGTCAATGCCACTTGCCAAAGACTTTATAGTATCTTCGTGTCCAGAAAGTTGGGCAAATGCATATTTTCTAGGAAATCGGTGGGGTGTCATGAATAATAACATAGCTGAGTCTTGGAATAATTGGGTTAAAGCAGCACGATTTCTTCCTATCGTGGCCATGGTCGATCACATACGGATTCAAATTATGGATATGATGCACAGACGACGTGAAGCAACAATGGAGATGGTTAAAAGATTGAGTCCATCAAAGGAGAATGCTCTTGCAAAAATATATGCTGAATCTCGTAGTTTGATAGTGCGCAAGGCATGTGGTTGGAGTTTTGAAGTTGTGGATGGGAATAAATCATTTGCTGTTGATTTGTCTGCTCGGACTTGTTCGTGCAAAGCATGGCAGATTAATAGAGTCAAAGTCATTATCAGTATATGATTTCTGTGACAAGTACTTTAAAATAGAGTTGTATCGTGAAAGCTACAAAGGAATCCTAAATCCGATCCCTACATGTCACATGTCTGAGTACAATCTCGAGCAGCAATTTGTAATCAATGCTCCCATTGTTCGAAGCCAACCAGGCAGAAGAAGAACTCAAAGGATACCTTCGCAAGTCGAAAAACGTGTGACAAAGTGTGGTCGGTGTCATGGGCGAGGTCATAACCGACGCAGTTGCAAAGAAGCCATTAACTAACTCTACTTTTATTTTGTGAAAATAGTATGGAACTGTTTGATTTACAAGTAAAACATTGTATTCTGAAATTTCTTTTAATGAGCATGTACTCATATATTTGATCTCTAATACATTTTCCAATTTACAGGAAAAAGAGGATGATAGAACAAGCAAGAAGCAAGGATGTACCTAAGAGAAGGAGTACTCGAACCAGTGCAATTATTCAGGGCGTGCTCTTGGTGTAATGGTCCTTTAATATTATGTTAAGTTAGTGATGTTTATGTACCGGGAACTGTTTATGTAATGTGGGCTTGATACTAGTTGATGTTTAAGCTTGGTGTGATATCTGTATTTCATAGTTTTGGTAAATGACTCGTATTTGTTGTTGTTGTTGTGTTAGTTCAGTTGTGAACATGAATGTTAGTTCAGTTATGAAACTGAATGCTTTTGATATATATTCTTCACTTGCTGTGTTCGAGCAGAGTGTGTTTCATAGAAGACAATTTCTGTAAATCTTGAGTATTTGTTGTTGTTGTTGTGTTAGTTCAGTTATGAACCTGAATGTTTGTTCAGTTATGGAAATGAATGTTTGTTCAGTTATGAAACTCATTGTTATGATTTGTGTACTCTTTATGTGCATGGCATATGTGAGATATACAAAGAAGATGCTGTCAGAATTTCAGCCGAAATTGAGTACAGATCAGCCAACATTGAGTACAGATTGATGAAAATCGAGTACAAGGTTAGGAAACCTATACCTCTCTCATGATCTTGATGCAAAGTCCATTGTAGTTAGAGTCCAAGGTTAGGAAAAGCAAGATAGGATCATGATATATGCCCTATTATTTGACAATCCAAGAGTTGGGAAGGCCATGGGGATTTTGAGTACAAATTGATACAATTTCAGTACACATTGGCTGAAATCGAGTACAAATCAGCCCAAATTGAGTACAAATTGATGAAAATCGAGTACAAGGTTAGGAAACCTATACCTCTCTCATGATCTTGATGCAAAGTCCATTGTAGTTGAGTCGAAGGTTAGGAAAACAAGATAGGATCATGATATATGCCCTATTATTTGACAATCCAAGAGTTGGCAAGGCCATGGGGATTTTGAGTACAAATTGATACAATTTCAGTACACATTGGCTGAAATCGAGTACAAATCAGCCCAAATTGAGTACAAATTGATGAAAATCGAGTACAAGGTTAGGAAACCTATACCTCTCTCATGATCTTGATGCAAAGTCCATTGTAGTTAGAGTCCAAGGTTAGGAAAAACAAGATAGGATCATGATATATGCCCTATTATTTGACAATCCAAGAGTTGGCAAGGCCATGGGGATTTTGAGTACAAATTGATACAATTTCAGTACACATTGGATGAAATCTAGTACAAATCAGCCCAAATTGAGTACAAATTGATGAAAATCGAGTACAAGGTTAGGAAACCTATACCTCTCTCATGATCTTGATGCAAAGTCCATTGTAGTTAGAGTCCAAGGTTAGGAAAACCAAGATAGGATCATGATATATGCCCTACTATTTGACTATCCAAGAGTTGGCAAGGCCATGGGGATTTTGAGTACAAATTGATACAATTTCAGTACACATTGGATGAAATCGAGTACAAATCAGCCCAAATTGAGTACAAATTGATGCAAATCGAGTACAAGGTTAGGAAACCTATACCTCTCTCATGATCTTGATGCAAAGTCCATTGTAGTTAGAGTCCAAGGTTAGGAAAACCAAGATAGGATCATGAGAGAGGTATCACTTACCTCTCTCATGATCTTGATGCAAAGTCCATGGTAGTTGAGTCGAAGGTTAGGAAAACAAGATAGGATCATGATATATGCCCTATTATTTGACAATCCAAGAGTTGGCAAGGCCATGGGGATTTTGAGTACAAATTGATACAATTTCAGTACACATTGGCTGAAATCGAGTACAAATCAGCCCAAATTGAGTACAAATTGATGAAAATCGAGTACAAGGTTAGGAAACCTATACCTCTCTCATGATCTTGATGCAAAGTCCATTGTAGTTAGAGTCCAAGGTTAGGAAAACCAAGATAGGATCATGATATATGCCCTACTATTTGACTATCCAAGAGTTGGCAAGGCCATGGGGATTTTGAGTACAAATTGATACAATTTCAGTACACATTGGATGAAATCGAGTACAAATCAGCCCAAATTGAGTACAAATTGATGCAAATCGAGTACAAGGTTAGGAAACCTATACCTCTCTCATGATCTTGATGCAAAGTCCATTGTAGTTAGAGTCCAAGGTTAGGAAAACCAAGATAGGATCATGAGAGAGGTATCACTTACCTCTCTCATGATCTTGATGCAAAGTCCATTGTAGTTGAGTCGAAGGTTAGGAAAACAAGATATGATCATGATATATGCCCTATTATTTGACTATCTAAGAGTTGGCAAGGCCATGAGGATTTTGAGTACAAATTGATACAATTTCAATACACATTGGCTGAAATCGAGTACAAATCAGCCGAAATTGAGTACAAATTGATGAAAATCGAGTACAATGATAGGAAACCTATACCTCTCTCATGATCTTGATGCAAAGTCCATTGTAGTTAGAGTCCAAGGTTAGGAAAACAAGATAGGATCATGATATATGCCCTACTATTTGACTATCCAAGAGTTGGCAAGGCCATGGGGATTTTGAGTACAAATTGATACAATTTCAGTACACATTGGATGAAATCGAGTACAAATCAGCCCAAATTGAGTACAAATTGATGCAAATCGAGTACAAGGTTAGGAAACCTATACTCTCTCATGATCTTGATGCAAAGTCCATTGTAGTTAGAGTCCAAGGTTAGGAAAACCAAGATAGGATCATGAGAGAGGTATCACTTACCTTTCTCATGATCTTGATGCAAAGTCCATGGTAGTTGAGTCGAAGGTTAGGAAACAAGATAGGATCATGATATATGCCCTACTATTTGACTATCCAAGAGTTGGCAAGGCCATGGAGATTTTGAGTACAAATTTATACTCGATTTGCATCAATTTGTACTCAATTTGGGGTAATTTGTACTCGATTTCAGCCAATGTGTACTGAAATTGTATCAATTTGTACTCAAAATCTCCATGGCCTTGCCAACTCTTGGATAGTCAAATAGTAGGGCATATATCATGATCCTGTCTTGTTTTCCTAACCTTCGACTCAACTACAATGGACTTTGCATCAAGATCATGAGAGAGGTATAGGTTTCCTAACCTTGTACTCGATTTTCATCAATTTGTACTCAATTTGGGCTGATTTGTACTCGATTTCAGCCAATGTGTACTGAAATTGTATCAATTTGTACTCAAAATCCCATGGCCTTGCCAACTCTTGGATTGTCAAATAATAGGGCATATATCATGATCCTATCTTGTTTTCCTAACCTTCGACTCAACTACCATGGACTTTGCATCAAGATCATGAGAGAGGTAAGTGATACCTCTCTCATGATCCTATCTTGGTTTTCCTAACCTTGGACTCTAACTACAATGGACTTTGCATCAAGATCATGAGAGAGGTATAGGTTTCCTAACCTTGTACTCGATTTGCATCAATTTGTACTCAATTTGGGTTGATTTGTACTCGATTTCATCCAATGTGTACTGAAATTGTATCAATTTGTACTCAAAATCCTCATGGCCTTGCCAACTCTTGGATAGTCAAATAGTAGGGCATATATCATGATCCTATCTTGGTTTTCCTAACCTTGGACTCTAACTACAATGGACTTTGCATCAAGATCATGAGAGAGGTATAGGTTTCCTAACCTTGTACTCGATTTTCATCAATTTGTACTCAATTTGGGCTGATTTGTACTCGATTTCATCCAATGTGTACTGAAATTGTATCAATTTGTACTCAAAATCCCCATGGCCTTGCCAACTCTTGGATTGTCAAATAATAGGGCATATATCATGATCCTATCTTGGTTTTCCTAACCTTGGACTCTAACTACAATGGACTTTGCATCAAGATCATGAGAGAGGTATAGGTTTCCTAACCTTGTACTCGATTTTCATCAATTTGTACTCAATTTGGGCTGATTTGTACTCGATTTCAGCCAATGTGTACTGAAATTGTATCAATTTGTACTCAAAATCCCATGGCCTTGCCAACTCTTGGATAGTCAAATAGTAGGGCATATATCATGATCCTATCTTGGTTTTCCTAACCTTGGACTCTAACTACAATGGACTTTGCATCAAGATCATGAGAGAGGTATAGGTTTCCTAACCTTGTACTCGATTTTCATCAATTTGTACTCAATTTGGGCTGATTTGTACTCGATTTCATCCAATGTGTACTGTAATTGTATCAATTTGTACTCAAAATCCCCATGGCCTTGCCAACTCTTGGATTGTCAAATAATAGGGCATATATCATGATCCTATCTTGTTTTCCTAACCTTGGACTCTAACTACAATGGACTTTGCATCAAGATCATGAGAGAGGTATAGGTTTCCTAACCTTGTACTCGATTTTCATCAATTTGTACTCAATTTGGGCTGATTTGTACTCGATTTCAACTAATGTGTACTGAAATTGTATCAATTTGTACTCAAAATCCCCATGGCCTTCCCAACTCTTGGATTGTCAAATAATAGGGCATATATCATGATCCTATCTTGTTTTCCTAACCTTCGACTCAACTACCATGGACTTTGCATCAAGATCATGAGAGAGGTATAGGTTTCCTAACCTTGTACTCGATTTTCATCAATCTGTACTCAATGTTGGCTGATCTGTACTCAATTTCGGCTGAAATTCTGACAGCATCTCCTTTGTATATCCCACATATGCCATGCACATAAAGAGTACACAAATCATAACAATGAGTTTCATAACTGAACAAACATTCATTTCCATAACTGAACAAACATTCAGGTTCATAACTGAACTAACACAACAACAACAACAAATACTCAAGATTTACAGAAATTGTCTTCTATGAAACAAACTCTGCTCGAACAAAGCAAGTGAAGAATATATATCAAAAAGCAAGTAAGAATACATACTCTACCTGAATACTTTGAATCTCAGATCATATCAAATGCAAGTGAAGAGCAATCAAAATCATCAACTAAGAAATGAAACAGAATGCCGAATGCATCAGAAAAAGAAATGCCCAATAAGATCACATTGACATCACTTAGCACATAATCATGCATAAATTTTTCCACAACAAATCATCCATAATCAGCAACAAAACATCCATAATCATCCATAATCACATATTTTCCATATTTCAACAACAAAACTTCCACTTTCCATAACATTCAGCAACTCACAACCATAATTACATAGGCTAAAGGTGATGAAGATGAGAATATCTGCAGATACACCAACTTACAACAAATATACGTTTTCCACCAAAATTCATAATCACATGGGATTAGTAAAGTCTACTTCTTCATAATTCCATTTTCATCTGACAGAATAATCGCTGCCATGTGTGCCCGATACGCATCCATCTTTACCTCTTTTTCATAATTCCATATTTCATCATCATCAAGCGCTAGACACTCAATCCACAAACAAGTAAAAACACCACAATCGAGTGTCTCGCCTTGGTGACGACACTTTGTTTTCATTACTGTTATTTTCCCAATGTCAAAGCCTGAGAAATTTTTCATGTATCCAGCCAAAAATTCTGCCTGCAAATATTGATTCAGCTGTGAAATTTAAGTTTTAAGAGTTATTGAAATACAAATGATGAAACTTACATAAACTTTGGCTGTCCCGAAAGCAGCTGGATGAGGCTTGGAGTTCATGGTCTTGAATTTGCCTTCTCTTGTTGAATAGAATAACAGATACCAATGCCATCCATAGTTCAAGGGAAAAATAATATATCTGCATCTTGTAAATAAATCTTCATTGAGATGTTTTAATTGATTCCTTGTCACTGAAGTAAGTTTTCCAACAAATTCTTCATACTCTCCCTTCCGCAGCAATCGATTATTCCTATGTCCTTCCAATTTATCAAGGACTTCTCTCTACATGTAGAAATAGAGTCATATTTCTCATTGTAAACAAAAATTAAAGAATTCAATTGTAAGGTCAAAGAACACCACAAACCTGAACACCAATGTCCATGCCAAAAATTTCAAACCCTTTCTTGACACTTTGCTTTCTCATTATTCTCATGTAACAATCAATAATTTCGGATCCAACTGGATTACGAAATAAGAATTCACAGAATTGGAAGCCATCAAGTACCACATTATCTTCCTCCCACACAACAACACTGCAAATTTGAAAATTTATATAATATTTCACTATAAAGGACTAATATTCTAGAAAAGGAAACATATACAAGATTAACATACTCTAACTTATCTCGAGAAAGATATTCTGTTACCATTTCTCGCTCTTCATCTGTTGCTTCTTCATATCCACAAAAATTTCTCGTTTCTCTAAATTTATTCATCACATCTGCAACAGCATCCCTTCCAATTGTAGCAACATCTATAGTCGTCTCTCCCTATGTAGATAGATTTAAGAACATAAGAATAAAATAGAAACACGGTTAACAACAAATAAATAAAATTAACTCTATTTTACCGTTTCCAGCACTATTGGGTCTACAACTGATGCTAACACCTCTTTGCCCGCCTTCCTCCTACGTTTAGGTGTTGTACTCGGCGGGGTAACATATATTTCAGCCTTTTTTTCTTCATTCTGTCTGCCCTTCTCCTAACCGTCATTGCAATAGAGGACACAAATTGCTCTACTGATGCAATATTCTTTTGAACCGGCACTTCAACAAACCCAGCAATTTCACCTTCAATGGAGTCTTTAACTTCATCTCTCTTGTTGTCTTCTGACCCACTGATATCATCAATCTGTGGTTGTGGCTCACCACCAAACTCTTTTGCCATTGGTTCAGTATTGGCCCAACTTGTACCAGCAATCAATCCACCACATTTAACACATTTTGAGCCCTGAAAAAATTACAAGATTCTTGTAGCAAATAAATATTTTCTCAACTTCATTTAACAAAATACTTATTTATTGATAATATTACCGAAAAACTTGCTCGCCTTTGATGAAACAGTATATCTTCATCCGAAAATGGTACAATGGACAACACCTTTTCACAATTAAAATTAAAAGGTCACTACAATTCATCATATTTGAGTATGTCTACTATAAAATATGAACTTACTTTACTATAGTCAATGAAATTCAATAACCTCTCCGCTAAATCAGGTTTGGTAGGTATCTTACTTTCCCCCCAACGGAACAACCTGGGAAAAGTATGTAGCGAACGTACAACTCCAAGAGAAGGTATTCTTTCATATAACCATGCCTAAATAAATAAATTTATTAGTATAACAGAACAAAACATAATAAAAGCATACTAAAAAAACTCACCATCAATCCAACAGTTGAACCATCTAAATACTTATTTCTTCTAACATTTCCGTCACCCTTTCCAATATATTTCAAAATTTGGTTGTTCAAAAATCTATAAGCCGCATCTCCCCATGAATAATCAAAGAAGGTGGTCAGGTCATCAATATATGGCATAATGAATCGAGGTGTTGAGTAGTTGGCCACAGGAAAAATGATACAATTAAACACTAAACAAATAAACATCCTAACAAAATCATCCACATCTGAGTTACTCTCTGATCCAGCTAAAGAGGATAGTCTATCATAGATTCCACTTCTGGTCACGTTGCCAACTTTCCCAGAGAAATACTGAGCAACAAATTTAGACTCCAAATTCACATCTAAATCAATTGGTTGCCCTGCATAACGTAAGCCAAGAACAATGGAAAACTCTGGTGATGTAAAGGGAACAATAATATTTTCACCAAACACAAATGAACGAGATTGCAACTGAAATCTTTTTAAAATTATATCAACTCTGGAGCTGCTGATCGCCAATTTGGGCATCTTAAGCCATATACCAAATGGAGTGTTTTGAATACTCTCCTTTTGCTTATCAGTCATTTTCGGTCCCACTTCATCCATCACAGCTCTAAAAAAAGTAGGTGAACACCGAAACTGAGCTTTTTTCCCACTGTTAACCTCTTTAGCATCTTTGTTAATCTTTGCTTCTTTCTTAGTCTTCACCATCTTTGATTCTGTTCAACCCTTACTCAAAATATCCAACACAATTTTAGTATTTAGACCATAAAGTAAACTGAAAATTAATCAAGTAAACATTTGCCTACTTACAAACAATAAACATTAAATTTAATAATAATAGAAAAAATTTAATATCATCATTAAACATGAATAATTGCCTATTTATCTATAGAAATGGCAATTGCTGACAATTGCCTATTTACCTCCCTCTCACCACTTATCTATAATCAAGGAATTCTTAAATTTTTAAAGAATGATGCAAATAGTATTGATAAATTGAAATCTCATAGGAATAGTAACAATATACTCATAATAGGGTGAAGTTGTACTTAATTAATCACTAATCTTTTTTTAAACGAATAGGGAAATAAGAAAGATGATAATTAGAGAGTTCCGACTAATAGATAAAAAATCTACAAAAAATGCCTGGCTTCAACTCTATCTCCGGCAATAAAGCTTGATTCAGTCTCCTCGTCGGTGGGTTGATGGATCTACACGGCTATAATCTTGTTTCACATTGTGTCGGGAAGAAATGGGGGAGAGGAAAATGGTCGACTTGCCTTGATTTCGCTGGTTAGGGTTTGCGAGATTAAGTCGTCAAGAAATTTGGGAAGAAGGAAATTGAGGAGAGGAAGCTGGCTTGATTTCACCGGTGAAGGACGCCGAGAATGTGTCGTCAAGAAATCGCGGGAGAAGGAAATTGAGGAGGGGAAGTTGGCTTGGTTTCGCCGGTGAAGGACGCCGAGATTGTGTCGGGAAGAAAACAGGGGAAAACGAAGCTGCGGGAGAAGAAATGCGGGAAAACCAAAAGCGGGAAAAGTAAGAAGGGTATATTAGTAAATTTATGTATTGGGGAGTTAAAACTAAAAAGTAGGGACTTAAAACATTTGTTTTCTTACCTGGGGAGCGGACACAAAGCCAACTTTCTGATTAGGGATTTATCTCTAATTTATCGTATTTTTTTATCTTTATTAATAATTTTAATTAATATTAAATTTGTTTTTTATTAATCTAATATTTAATTTTCTGTATCAATTAATTTTAAAGGTCATTAACTGAACTCATAAAAAAATTTTATCGATCGTCAAAATAAATTAGAAAAGTACAACTGGGTCATAATTAATGATCTAATATTACGAGTAATTCGAATATTACGAACGTATGCGAGATATTTCAACTTATAATATGAAAATTCATCCTACGTTTTTATAATTGTATCATGCACAGGACTGAGCTAGATTATCATGCACAGGACTGAGCTAGAATCTAGTTCAGTATAAATAACAATATAATATAACTAATAAAATAAAAAATATAAAAACTTATAATTATAAAGCCCCCCACAATCATTACTTTATAGTTATTTTTTTTTTCAAATTTTCATAATTTGAAATCTATATTTGAAATGTATTAAAAATATATTTTTTAAGTGAAATTATCATTTATCTAATTATCGCTCGCAATCTATTTTCTGTATGCTTGCTTTTATTATATGTTTGTTTTTACTGTGATATTTGAGATCCTTAAAAAAGTTATAGTATATTGATTGTCACAATATTTTGTAACAGGACTTTCACTGTTCTCATCAATCTTCAAATGTTTCAGGAGCCTTCTTAACTAAACAACTTCTTGCACAGTTGCTGCAGAGGCTACATACTTAGCTTTCATTATCGACAATGTTATACAAGTCTGCTTCTTGTTGTTCTATAAGATGATGCTATCATTCAACAAAAAGGTATAGCCAAATGTAGATTTTTTATCATCATGATCTTCTGCCCAAGCTACATCTGTGTAGCCCTTCAGGTTAATCTTAAATCTTTGGAAATGGAGATAATATTTCTGTTGTTCCTTTGAGATATTTGAATATCCTCTTCACTACTTTTCGGTGTCTCGATTCTGGGTTTCACTGAAATAAGTAACTAAGCCAAAAGCATAACTGATATTATGACATGCACTGGCATAGATGATATCATAAACATAGGTAGCTGACCCTCAAAGTCTCATATTACTCAAATCTGATTTTTTGTGTATCCAACGTTCTTATGGAGTAGATGGAATAGACTTAGAAGACACCTAATTAAGTATATAGGTTACTGCTAATAATATATCTCCCAAATAATAAATTAACAAATTGGCTTGAGTCATCATATACCTAACTATATCTAGAAGAGTTCAATTTCTTCTTTCAGCAATCACATTTTGCTATGAAGTTCTAGTGATTGTTAGCTATCTAATAATCTCTTTATTATTACATATTATTTTAAACTGATTAGACAAATATTCACCTCCACGGTCAATGCGTAAGGCTTTAACCTTACAATCCCATTGATTCTCAGCTTCGTTTAAATAACGTTTGAAACAAACTAATACTTCATATTTAAAAGAAATTAAATACACATGACTAAAATATGTAAAGTTATCAATAAATATAATGAAATAGTATCCCCATGTCTAACATTCACATTCATTAGACCATAAATATCCAAATAAATTAATTGCAATGGTGATTCAACTCTAATAGTCTTACCAAATGGTTTCCTAGTTACTTTTCTAGCAAGATGATCCTCACATATAGATAAGTTAATCTTAGCATGAGCATATATTAGGCCCTCTTTCGTCAATCTATTCATTCATTCTTATCCAATATGTCCTAATCAAGCATACCAAACTTCATTATTAATATCACTAGTATGAGTAATGTTTTAAAAATAACCATTAATTTCATAATTAATATCATGTTCCACTTTCAGAATCATGAAACCATTTGTTACATAACCACACTCAATTAACACAGAGTTAATACGAAGTTCCACATAAAAGTTTATACAATAACTAAAATCAAGAAGATTAGTAACGGAAATAAGATTCCGTCGAATCTCAGGAGTATAAAGGACTTCATGAAGAAATAAGGTACGTCTACCATGTAGGTTGAGTTTGCAAATGCCAACTCTTTTGACTTCAATTCTTACATTGTTTCCTATTTATATATCCATTTATTGTCAGTTGGTACCTAATAGTACTCCACTTATACAGCTCGATCACGAGCTATCTGGTTCGTTGCTCCTGAATCTATAATCCATAAAGGATAAGAATCAGCTAACAATACTGAACTAGAAATATAATGTTTAAGAAAAGAAGATAAATATAGATCTATCTTTCTTAGCTCAGTACATTTCCAAACAAAGTAGCCTTTCTTGCCACAGTTATAACAAGTCAGCTTGATTTTAGGTTTTTGTCTATACTTGTTTCCTTTAAAATTCTTCATTATCGGGTCTTGCCCAACAGCATCACCAACTTATTTTCCTTTTCCCTTTCCTTTCTTGGACTACCTTTTCTTACTCTTAGATCCAGATAAATGAACAAAACCTTCAGCTACATAAGTTTATCTAGAGATCCTTGCGGATTCTATTCTCTCCGCTCTAGTTCAACATGGCGTGATACATCAGTAAAAATCTTGATACTTTCACTGTAAGTCAAATTCTATTTCATCGTTTCCTAAAAATCAGAAAGGGAATGGATAACTACTTAAATCTATTGTTCATCAGTTAACTCATGATCAATAGTTTTAGCTCCCGAATCATATTTGTCATTTCCCTTAGATGTTAGACCATGGAGACATTCAGACATTTTTATAGCTATCAAACTTAATTGTCAACTGAAAAAACTTGCTTAAATTAACTGCACTGTATTTATCTCTCAGGATAACCCTGATAGCATGAGCTCATGGTAATGACTTATACTCATATATCAGGTCATCTACCATTAAACAAATTAATATTCCCTTAATAGTGGAGTCATTTTTCTTCTATGTCTTATAGGCATTAATATCATGTTTATGCTGTGTTGTTGAACCATCTGTAGGTTTTTCCATAAACTAATTTACAGTCTCTAAAACTTCTTGTTTCTCAAGAACATATTGTATCTTAAGGTTCCATCTCTTGTAGTTGTCTCTATATAATTCTCTCCCTTATTGAGTTCAGCTATTATGTTTGATTTGTCATAATCTAATAAAAATAAACACATTTTTTTGAAATTCATATATATATAATTAATGATTGACTCAACATAAATTAGAATTGGTTTACAAAATCAAGTGACAATTATATTTCTACTCATCATTCATATGTTCCAATCTAATCAACATTGATTAGTTATATTACACATATCCCATTAACTAATCATTAATTAAATTAATCATGAAATGAACTCATCATTCTTTTTGAGACTATTAACATATAACATTTTTTAATTTGTTAACACATAGCATAACATTTCAAGAAAATAGCATTGATCGTACACAATAACAACATCTACTACATAACGATAAACTGAATAAGCTAATACTCACTACAAGAAAAAATGCTTTTAATGACATTGAAAAGTGTCATCATATAGTACTTATACTGACATTTTTGATATAGTGACATTAAGTTAAAATGTCCTCTATAGTGATGTCGTCTAAAGTCTTATCATTTATGACAATTCTTAATGTCACTATAAAATAGAAATAGTGACAATACTAATAGCATAAATAATTGTTAGTGACAAAAAATAGTGTCACTATAAGATTTATAATGACATTTATATATGTCGTTTTATTATAGTAATGGTGACAAATTTATATGTCCTTTAAAATTATTTATCAAGACAATTATAAGTGTCTTGAATTTCATTTATAGTGACAATTCTTAATGTCACTATAAAATAAAATTATTATTAATAGTTATTTATTATGACATTTTAAAATGTCTTCATATGAATTTTACAATGATATTTTTATCTACATGATTTGGTATCTATTGTGACATAAAAATATCATATATTAATAAATATCTCACCCATTTTTAATATTTTCATGATATAAATATTTACACATATAATTAATTAAGATAAACACAAATAAAAATTTTAAATTGAAATTAAAGTGTTAATCAATAATTGCCAATTTTTTTGCAATACAAGACTGTCAAATTGGTCACCTCAAAAAATATATATGCACTAATCACAATCACAAATGTACCCAATATATTTAGTTTAAGAACTAACAAAAAATTAAGTCTCTCCTAAAACAAAACATAACCAAACTTCCAAACTTTACTGCATCTTCAATCTTCAACCATCACATTTTAAACAAAATCCAATATTCTTGTCACCTACAAAAAAAAATCATATATTAATTAGTTTATATAAATGAAATAAAATTGAAGAAATATATAATAAAGAATATATATATATATATATATATATATATATATAATCTAGATCTAGATTTTTTAACAAGCAAAGTTAACTCTTTGGTATAGTAGAGACGAGCTCATAATCTTATTAGGTGGCATACCACGATAGAAAGATTCCTGATACTTAGGAGCTTGTCTAGAATGAATAGCACATAATTAAAAAAACAAAAAGATGATACCATATCATAGCATGGAAGAAAATGGCAATTCAGAAAGTACTATATCCTCCAGGTTCTTAGCAGGGTTGAAGTTTCTGAATCCTACACCCAACTCGATGCATACTATCAGGAGCAATCAATCTTTATTCAGAGTGACTGCTAATGATCTTATGCATACACATATCAACTACAGAAGCTTCAACAATGCTCAGAACTTGTTGCTCATGTATCTGTAAATCAGAAGCTTCCCCAGTAGTTTCCACCAAAATCTCTTCCTATATGCGAGATGAAGGGGAGTCGCATAAGGCAAAGCCCCCTACTCCTCAGATCCTTCTCTTCCTCAATTCTGCTTTCCTGGTGCAATGAAAATGCCACAAATTTTATAATACATGTACTTCGATAGATCAAACTTTGCGAGTGGTAGTTAATATCTGTATGTGATCATCGAAAGTGGGAGGTTGCTTCATGTTTCCTGAAGCACTGCTCGAGTACGGTGAGGTCAGAGTCTAGAAATAAAACAAAGGAATAAAACTCTCTCGATGAGAGAAATGGATTCTTTGTTCAAACAGTAGACACAGGGGACTAGTTAGGCTATACCTCAATTTGACTTTGCAAGAATCTGATGTAGCCAATTGCTTCTAGCAACACAGAGGCTGTATCAGTCTGTGAAGTTCATCAAAATCAACATGATGTGAGATTTTTCTTTACTGAATGAGCTTCTAGAACTGAAAACTTTTCATAAATATTCAGACGAATTCTGTTAGCTACAATGCAGAGTTATAATAGCAATAGAAACATGTCTAAAAGTTTTTCACAGTTAGAAATTGAAAGCGTTACCTACCACAGGCTGCATTCTGTTCTTGCCAATAGGATAGCTATATTGGTTAGGTTTCTTCATCACGTAAGCGGTAAGCCAAAGTGTAAATCCCGATAAGAGATCCAATAGAGAATCAAGAGTGGAAGCTATTACTGCCATGGACCTGCTTTCCAAAGACACAAGCACTTTCGATACAAATAGCACCAGGTTTACTATGTTTGAAACATTGATTGCCAGTCTTTCACTCTTGGCCAGTTTCTCCATCTCATCCTACAAAGATAAATAACAACTTTCCAGTTTAAAAACAAAGATGGTTTTGGATCCAACAAAAGGAGAGAAAAAAGAAAGGCATGCTTTTTCTGCAAAAATTTGGTAAATGATGTTTAATTAAGAATTTATACATCATCCATGAGTGCTAGCTAATATTGCATCTCATCCCAATCACATGCACAAGATAGAGAACAAGACAAAGATGATTACAGAGACATTTGACACACCTCTGAAGGAGCAAGATAACTTGACATGTTCTCCATCTCACTGAATCCCTCCAGAAGCTTGCCTTGCTGCTCGTAGTACTTTGAGATTTTACTTTGTTTACCTTGATGAAATATAAGGAACAGAAATGAATTTTAGACACACCCAAGCGTGGGCATGATCGTTCGACCATCAGAGGCAAAAATGAGGAAAGAAAATTTCTTGATAATAAAGATGTAAACTTGTTTCCATGTTAACTTCCTAATTGAAGGCTTGAAGCTTTCTGAAGACATCATTTGCTTTATTCCTATTCTTCAACTTGCTGTTGCATTCCTATTTGCTGATTTTTTAGCTTTAGGAGAACTTGTTTCCATTAGCAGACATGACTGACCATGATAACACTCGTCTCAAAATTATTTTTGTATTTTCCTTTTCAACTTTATGCTAATTTATGTAAAAAAAATCCTTTCCAATCTAGAATCGATTTAGTATAAGCAAGTCATATGATACTGATTTTTGTAAAATAAACATGACACCAGACTCCGAAAAGAAAAAAAGAAAGAAAAAGAAAAAGAAAAGGAGGTGAATGAAGTAAGAAGCTTTACCAGACCGGAAACTTAATTGGAAAGATTGCAAACAAACAAAAAAAAACAATTGAAAGCGTCAAAATTTAGCAACTCCAAAATAAACACAAAGTTCTACCGATTCTTCTAAAACATATATGGATTCAGATATAGAAAAATTAATATATTTTTCTTTTTTTCAATCTAAGATTCTATAGAACAGCCCTAAATATTAAACAAACATCGATCACAGCTAACAGAAGAAGAAAAGAGCTCGTCCCATGGATAGAAAACTCAGTATAATTAGAGCAAAAGTTTAGCCTGTCGAATTGGAATCTCCCATGATTTGTGAACTGCATCATCGACCAGATTTCGTTCAATTATCTATTCTCATTCCTAATCTAGTACTACTGAGTACAATATCATTTGCGATATTATTCTCATTCCTATTTCTAGGTAGGATCGGATAATTTTTCCAATCCCATATTCCACAGAAAATAACCTAATACCACCACGAACACAAACAGGAGAAGAAATCAAATTTCTATGGATTCAAAAAAAACAAGGAAAAGAATCACCATGAAAACGTTAAGAAGTAATATACATAAACAACGCACATACCATTGCCTCTCACAAAGAGTCGAGAAAGTCGAGAAGCCAGAGGCGGCTGTTGGGGAAACTCCGGCAGCGAAAACACGCTCATGTCAAGCCTCCAGTTCGCCCTGGCCGGCGCCGGCATCCCGGCGACTCGTCCTGCGACAGCAGCTCCACGTCCATCGACCCGTAGAAGGCGATCGAGAGGGGGGGGCAGAGATCGAAAGGAAAAGAGAGAAAGCGAGAGACCGAGAGGAAAAAAACAGAGTGGCGGCGTGATGAATGCAACTACTTTGTCTTTATAAACCAATCCTCCGTTCCATCATCAATCGATGGATCTCCGGAACCCATCTCGATCCTTCGGGCGCTCGCGTAGGGGGAGGGTCGATCGAGCAGGGAGTGAGGGCACGCTGGTGGAGGGCACTCGCGTAGGTGGAGGGGCGATCGAGCAGGGAGCGAGGGAGAAAGAAAAATTAGGGTTCGCGCGTGAGGGTGGAGATGAAAAGGAGGGGCGACGCGCGTGTTAAGGTGCGCGCGGTGCGATTTAGGTTCGCACTGCGATTTAGAGTATAGGCGCTGTAATTTTTTTTTGAGGGATCGGATGGAGCAGGTTTATTTCGCGCGGTTAAGTGAAAATTTTAATTAAACAAATTAAATATATAATTATTTTAATAAGAAAATTTTTAGATGTATAAAGACATTTATAAATATGTCAGGATAAATGGTTTAATCAGACATTTTATTAAATAAAATATCTCTATTTTAATAAATGTCATTATAATTAGTTTGTAATGACATTTACCATTAAGTGTCATAAAAAAAATGTCACTATAGGTCTTTTTTCTTGTAGTGACTATTCGTACATAACAATAGTAACAACAACATTACTCTAATAAACTAGATAGGCTAATATCACTCCTACTAGGACAAATACTAGCATAGTAATCAACACAATCCTTTTCTTCCTAGACTCATTTAGAGCAATCACAGGTAAACAAGCTTTAGAATAATCCTAATCCGGATCTTCTTGATCCATATGGTGAAGTAGCTCCACACACAACTATGCATATGAGATACCTCCTTCGAGGAGTCCTCATAAATAGTGTGCTACTTCATTGAGGTGTAACAACAACGATTAAATCAAAGCCTGGATCCTGTAATTATCCAAGATTGAAAAATCTTCCATCTCTAGTTTCTAGAATAATTGATCAAACCTTCCAATATATCCCCTGACACCATGAACCGAGTCATACTCTATCTCTTGAATCACCTCCCTTAGCTCATTCTGACGAGCATCACGACGAGTCATTGTATATATGATCCATGACACTTAGAATTGAAAATAATAACGTCAGTACAAAACTGGTTAATTCAATTTACACGTATGAATAAAACAAATACACAAAATATATAAGCCAATAAAAAAATTCTTTATTTGAGAAGATCCAGTTGACTGACACACTCGATCGATCGATTACGAAACCAAATCCTATGTGTTATAGCTTGGTCCATTGTCCTTGTTAAAACTAATATAATTGGACAAGGATGTCTAACCTATATTGTTCTTGCTTATATCCAAAACTTTTTAATTAAATAGATATGTTTTGATTGCACATAATCTGATTCAAATTAGACTTAAAACCAAGCCCATTTGAGTTTGAACTCAGTCTGGTTCAAGTGAATCAACACCCAAATGAATTTTTACCAATATGATTCATTCTGATTTTTTTTAGTCTACTAGTTTGAATAAACGAACTAGTTTGAACCAGATTGGCTATGGTTTGAACTAAATTGGTTTGGTTAAACCAATCAATGATTTGAACTAGATTTTATATAATTAGATCAAACTGATCTAATTAAATCAACTTTTGAATCAAACCAAGGTCTAATTGAACCTAAATAATCTAGTTAAATCAATCAATAATTTAAACCAGACCTGAGTCTAATTAGATCAAATTAGTTCAAACCAAATTGTTTTGAACCATACCGGCTTAAAAAAATGTTCCTTGTGTTTTTTTCACCGTGATAAAAGTTTTCTCTTTTTTTTTGTTTGTTTTCAGTTTGATTTAATAAAATCAAACATTTTCTCTGTTTGTTTTTATCTTTCGTTTGGCCGATGGTTTCCAATCGTCGGCATTCTGACACGGTCGCCGGCTATTGATGCCGATCGCCAGAAGGTAACCCTAAGACCACTATCAAGTGTTTTCGCTGTGGTGAACAGGGGCATCGAGCTTCGGAGTGTAAAAGATCCCCAGATCAAAAAAACAAGACTCTGCTAGTTGAGGAAGACATAGAGGATGAACTCGAACAGATTGATGTGCCGATTTATGATGACTATATTGATGACGAGGTTCTTTATGGCGATGGTCATGAGACTCTCATCGTACGCAAGAGCCTACTGATCCCTAAGGAAGAATCTGAAGATGATTGGCTAAGAACCAACATTTTTCACACGACGTGCACAGTTGCAGACAAAGTTTGTAAGATGATCATTGATAGTGGAAGCTGTGAAAATATTGTATCCGAAGAAGCTGTTCAAAAGCTAAAGTTGAAGACAGATTGTCATCTAAAACCCTACAAGTTATCATGGCTAAGTAAAGGAAGTGAGGTAACTTTAGATAGGAGGTATCTTTTATCTTTTTCTATTGGCAGCAAGTATTATGATCGAACATGGTGTGATGTTGTGTCAATGGACGCATGTCAAGTATTGTTAGGACGACCGTGGCAATATGATCGCAACGTCATTCATGATGGGTGGAAGAACACATACACCCTCAGCATCAAAGGGAGGAACATAGTATTGGCTCCCCGACGAGAAGAAACCCCTTCAAATTTGGTAACCAATAATTCTACACTATTTTCTATGTCCAGATTTTTGAATGAGATGAAGCACAGAGATGTAGTCTATGCTTTGCTTCCTTTCAAAAGCAATGTAATAGACCCGGACTCGGATCTACCAGCTGAAGTGCAACAACTCTTATCACACTTCGCTGAGTTGATGGTCGAAGACCTTCCTCCAGGACTTCCCCCTATGAGAGATATTCAGCACCAGATTGATCTCGTCCCAAGGTCAAGCTTGCCTAACCGACCGACATACCGTCTTAACCCTAAGGATGCCGAAGAGCTACGACGACAAGTTATGGCGCTATTGAGACAAGGCTATATTCGCGAGAGTATGAACCCCTGTGCAGTCTCTGCCCTACTTGTACCAAAGAAAGACGGTTCATGGTGCATATGTGTTGATAGACGACCTGAGGGTGTCTGTGCAGATCTATCAAAGATAGAGGCAATCTTAGAGTGGCCACAGCCAAAAACCATTCATGACGTCCGAAGTTTCCATGGATTGGCCTCTTTCTATCGTCGGTTCATTTAGAACTTTAGTACCTTAATTGCTCCTATAACTGAGTGCCTCAAGGAGTGCAAATTCAAGTGGAGTGAAGCAGCTATGACTAGTTTTCAGCTGGTGAAACAAAAGATGACCGAAGCACCTGTTCTAGCACTTTCAGATTTCGACAAACTGTTCGAAGTAAATTGTGACACATCTAGCATTGGCATTGGTAGTGTTCTAAGTCAATCAGGACGCCCCATTGCCTTCTTCAGTGAGACACTATCTAATACCAAGAAAAATTATTCTACCTATGACATGGAATTCTATGCTATTGTGCAATCCTTAAAGCATTGGCGCCATTATCTCGAGCAGAAGAAATTTATCTTATTCACAGATCATGAGGCTTTGAAGTACATCAACGGTCAACATAAGTGTTGGGAACCGGATGGCTAGAGAGGGGGGTGAATATAGCCAATCTCTTTTACCTTTAAACACTTATGAAGTTTCTGCACTTAACTTATCAGTAGCACAGTGGAAGAAGCAAAGGAAAATGAAGCAGTGCAGTAAACTAAAAACAGAAATGAAAGCAAACAACGACAGCTACCAAGATCGCTAACAAGAGGGTTTACAAGGTTCGGGGATAACTTGCCCCAACTCCTTGGCGTGCCCTTAAGGTGGGCGATCCCTTGATCGTCGGCAGATCAAGCCCCGGTGTTCACCGGATATAACGCAACCTCCTTCTCGGTGGAGACCTCTCCACAGCGTTTCAAACAGGAATATAGATTTAAGCTTAATGAAACACAGAGAATACTCTTACTCAGCACCTAGCAAGGACAAGAGCACAGCGAGCTTATCCCGAGCTCCACCCAGCAACGATCTCACGCAAGGACTCCCTCCTTCGTGTCTTCTCACTGTTGGACTCCAAGCTCCTTGTTCTTTTCTCCAAGCACTTACGTAAGAGTTGGTTGCTTCTCGATTGCAGTTGCTTGCTCAAAGTGATGAAGACTTCAGAAACACAGCAAGCAAGTTGTGGAGAAACACAAAGCGCAGCAAGAACTTCAGCAAGCTCAACACAGAAAACTGTCGAACACTTCTCTGCTTTAGTCGAAGTCTTCTTATCCTTTTTGTTTCTTCACCAAGCATCAGATGACACCATCCCTGTAGCTCCCAGCTGCTCATCTGCCAACGCCAGCTACCACTGAGCTATCCCTGGACTCCTTGAGCTTCCCTCAGCCAAGCTCCAGTCTCAGCTCTAGTCTGCAGCTCGGCCGTTGCAACCTGAGATGGAAAAACGGACAAACCTGCTCCAAAGAAAGCCTCCATTGACTTCTCCTTGAGTGTTTGAATCCTCCCCTGTCACCTGCAGCTTAATCAGACTGTTAGAGCAGTATATCACACAGTAAATCAAGATTCAGAAGTGAAGCGCAGAGAATCGGATATGATCAGACGCTCTGATCGCGTCTGACAGTACAATTTGAATTAAAGTGATCGGTCATCGGACCGATCCAGGGCTTGTGGGTCGGTCACCAGACCGATCCACTGCTTCGTTGGGATTCCCAGCTCTCGCGGATATACACACCTGATCGGTCACCGGACCGATCAGAGTGAAGCCTGATCGGTCACCAGACCGATCAGAGTGGAGCCTGATCGGTCACTCAGACCGATCAGGACAAATGAACAGTGATTCTTTAATCAGATCCTAAGTCCCTGATCGGTCACCGGACCGATCCAGGGTCTGATCCGGAGGAGAACTCACTCACTGTCCGCTCCCTGATCGGTCACCAGACCGATCAGGAGCAAGGCAACGAGGAAGCTGCCTGCTCCCTGATCGATCACCAGACCGATCAGGAGCCACACAGTAGGTTCCCAACCTCACTGTGCGCTCCCTGATCGGTCACTAGACCGATCAGTCCTCGCTGGATCGGTCACCAGACCGATCCACGAAGAAGCAGCAAACCAATATCCCTGATCGGTCACCAGACCGATCCAGGGACTCAAACCTAGCCCTCCAAGCTAGGGATTCATCCACCTTAGCCCTCCAAGCTAAGGATTTTTTCATCTAACTCTCCAAGTTAGGAATTTGCACCTAACCCTCCAAGTTAGGACTTTTCACCTAGCCCTCCAAGCTAGGACTTTTCACCTAGCCCTCCAAGCTAGGACTTTTCACCCAACCCTTCCGAGTTAGAACTTCATCCAACCTAGCCCTCCAAGCTAGGCACCTGACCCTCCAAGCCAGGACTTTTTTACCTAATTCTCCAAGATGGGAATTTGCACCTAACCCTCCAAGTTAGGACTTTTCACCTAGCTCTCCAAGCTAGGACTTTTCACTTAGCCCTCCAAGCTAGGACTTTTCACCCACCTCTTTCGAATTACGACTTTTCATACACCTAGCCCTCCAAGCTAGGATTTTCAACACCTAACCCTCCAGGTTAGGATTTTCCAACACCTAGCCCTCCAGACTAGGATTTTCCATACCATGCCTGATCCCCGATCAGGACTTAATCATAATCAATCATCATCCACCTAAATTAAAATCGGTGTCAACACCAAAACAACAATCAGGGCCAGACTGCATCAACAATCTCCCCCTTTTTGTTGTTTGACAACCCGATTTTAAGTTTAGGGATTCTTAATCAAGTTTTTTAAATTCAGAATCATAAGGGAATCCAGATCCTCCCCCTACAACATGATCATCCTAAACTTAATCAATCCACACTCTCCCCCTTTGTCAAACACCGAAAAGGGGCTAGAGGGGCTGTTAAGTTTAAAACAAACTCCCCCTCAACCCTAGGGGTATCTGATAAATACCATTTTGTTGATTATTTTAATTGTTAAAATCCATGTTTGACCTATGTTTTTATTGTTTAATTGTGATTTTACCCTAGGTTTTAGGATTTCCTCTTATTTTGGACTTAATTGCAAAATTACACATTTTTGGATTATTTGGCCACTAATTTTCTGATATATTTTTGTAGGCATCAAAGGATCCTGGACCTAGGGCATATTGGGTCAAACCTGAGTCGGATGTGAACCGGATCGAATTATCAAGCCTACGATTAATCCGGGTCGTTCGATTCAAGAGCGGCTAGATCTGAGCCATCCGGGACGATCTGAAGCAATCCGAGCTAGGGTTAGGGTTGATCAAGCTCTATGATCAAGATCTGAAGGTTTCATCCTAATCAGAGCTAAATCAACCGTTGGATCAAGCAAGGAGGGCTCTAGAGCGTCCATTCACAGATAGAGTTGATCTGGACCATCCGTTGCATATCTGGAGGATCCGAGCTACCACGAGGCAGATCATGACCCCAGATCATCATCATAAAAGTTTGGCTCAAATCGGAGCAAGATCAGCCGTTGGATTTCATCCGATCGATCTGGGCCGTCCATTGATAGCTATTTAATCAAACACCCGCAGCAGCTTCTCCTCGTCGCGTCTCCGCCGCAGTCATCTTCTTCCTCGTTTTTCTTCACTGTTTTTAGCTAGATTTCTTCACCAAAGGAGGCGCGTCCACTCGATCCTTCATTAGCACAAGTGTTAGGTCAGTTGGGAGAGCTCACTGAGACGTTTCCAGCTTGAATCTCGCCCAAGACAGAGCTTTTGTGAGGTCTCCGGAGTTCTGTCAATCGATCTCATCAATTTCAGTTGTGCACCATCTTCATTGCATCCGAGCTAGCTGGAGGGGTTCCCTGGAAGGCTCGGATCGTTCCCAAATCATCGTCGCAATCCACCACAGTGAGGTTGAATGAAATCGATTGCTATTTTCAGTTTGAGCGTGGTTCGAATGGATTTGATCGCAGAGATAGAGTTTCCACTGAATTGTTGAGCTTGCGGGTTCGAGGCTCACCCTTGCGTGACGAACAAGGAGCACTTGAGCTTAGGGAGTGATTGAGTTTAAATTTCTTAGTTAATTTCGTTTATTAGCTGTAATTTTCATTTACTGCTGTAATTCTGTTTCTGTTCTTGGTTTCAGAATTAGTTAACTTCGATTCTTAATGGTTTCTGCTTAATTAGGTTTATATTTTTCAAGTCAAGTAGTTAGGGAATGTTTGTAGTGGATAATCGCTTTTAATTCTAGTTTAGTTGTAGTTTAATCCTTGCGTATCAGCTGTGCCCCTGTTTTTCAGCAGCGTATCAGCTTTTCTTGTTCCCTGTTCTGCGTATCAGATTAAATCAGCTACTCATCTTCCATTTTCTGAATTGTTCAGTGGTAATTAGGTTTCAGTAATTAGTTAGGTAGTTGTAGTGAGCAACTACAATTAGATTAGGTTGATTTGTAGCTCAATTTCATTTCTGCAATTCCATTAGTTGCTGCGTATCATTTCCACTGAGTTTTCATTCATTTCTGCACTTAGACAGATTCAGCCTTGCACCAACTTTAATCTCTGAAATTCGAAATAACACTTAGTGTGCCAATGTGTTAGATCTAAGTTTGTTCTACATTTTACTTCTGAGCATCATTCCCAGCCCATTTGTTGTTTGATTTTGCAAGTAAACCTTAGCTGCATTCTTGTTTTCATTCTCTGAAATTCTGCAGTTTCATCTCTACCAGGACATTTTGTTTGTGCCAAGCTTCTACAATGTTTCCAAACTGATTAGTATAATTTCTGAGCATCAGTACTTTGTATCAATGAATTGAATCTGAATTCATGTTTCTACAATCTGAAATTTTTGCATTCTAATTGATGCATTCATGGACAGTCCAAGTTTTTGCAGCTTCTGCAGAAACATGCTTCTGCAGTTTTAATTCTGCAGCCTGAAATTCAGCAGTCCACGTTTCTTTATTTCCACATTCCTGCCTGTTCATTTCAGCCCTAGGATAGGACAATCTGAGTGAGCAGTTTTTGGCTTGGATTTCTTCATCTACTCTAGCAAATTTCTTCACTGATAGCCTAGCTTCCTAGCTGATCCGATCAGTATGGTTCCAAGCTGTCAGTGACAGATTTGCCATTAGCATAAGATTCTTTTGGCACATTCAGATTTCCTCTTCTTTGGTATCAAGTTAAGTTCAATTTTGGCACTTTGTATCAAGCAAGGTCTCGGTATTAATTGGTATCAAGTTATAAGGTAGTTTTAGTGTGCTATGGTTACTGGAATTACCTAGGCTTGAATTCGGCTATTTCTGAAATCTTTTTGTATTAGCTTGCTTCCAAAAACTGTATCTAGTGTGTCAAGCTTGGTTATTTCTGAAAATTGCATGTATCTATTGGCTTAGCCTCTATTTTGCATTTGAAGTGAGATTGGTTTTTCAATTTGTCTAAGTGTCTTGATTAAATTGTATCTTGGTTTGATTTTGTTCATAATTGGTTGAGTCCCTAATGACCATTGTTTTGTTAAGTTGCTTGGTTAATTTTCCTTCATTTACATTGAGGTTCCATATCTGAATTACAACCCAAAACCCAATTACTTATTTGAAACCCTAAAAACACAAACGACATCTAAATACAAGCGCGAATCAAATTGTATCAACTAGTCCCCGAGAAAAATACGACCTGTGGCCCCTATATTACATTTTCATACTTTTGATTGTAAAAGGGTTTCCAGCATTCATTTATAAATTTTAAATTCTGATGGTCCCACAACTTTCGTGACAATTTAATCTAGTAGATTCGGGACTGTCAGTATCCCAGAACAACAAGGATTCAATGGAATTGTTTTTAAAGCATATGATATCATGTGGAAAAGATAGATCAAAATAAACCCATCACATACATCATATGAATCTATAACATGTCATAACGGTCATATACATCAAGTGGATATGGCATCAAAAGCATAATCATGGCAATGTAGCAAGTATGCAAATAGT
>JAGFNQ010008343.1:169882-199078 GCA_024364735.1 Boesenbergia rotunda | reverse complement strand
AGAATATAAGGCCATTCATCAGATGTGCGCTACAATAGAACATATCCTTTAAATAAACAGAACAACATTTGTCCTTTATTATGAATGAAAAACCTTTGTTATCTAAACATGAAACTGAAATGATATTCTTTATTAGTACAGGTACATAACAACAGTTATTCAATTCCAGTACAAGCCCAGAGGGCAGAGATAGAGAGTAAGTCCCTATAGCAACAGCAGCAACCCTTGCTCCATTGCCTACTCGTAGGTCCACTCGCCCTTGGCCAATGCCCTGCTATTTCTCAGCGCCTGCACATTAGTACAAATGTGAGAAGCACATCCAGTATCTAATACCCATGATGTAGAAATAGAAAGGTTGACTTCTATAACATTTATACCTGAAGTAGAAGTCTCACTTCTCTTCTTCTTCAGATCTTCCAGATATACCTTGCAGTTCCGCTTCCAATGCCCAGTCTTACCGCAGTGGAAGCAGGTAGCATCCTTAGCAACCCCACCTTTAGGTTTGAGTTGTGAAGAGCTGGCTTCGCCCTTGGTTTGGGTCTTACCCTTACCTTTGGGCTTCCACTTGCCCTTACCCTTGCCCTTACCCTTGCCCTTTTGTACCATAAGACGGTACTGGACTTGGCAGTGGTGAGATTAGGCTCAGCAGTTCTCAACATGCTGAGTATCTCGGGCAGTGGTTTGTCTAATTCGTTCATGTTGTAATTCATGACGAATTGACGGTAACTCTCCGGCAACGATTGCAGGATGAGATCGGTAGCTAGCTCTTGGCCCAAAGGGAACCCCAACCTCTCGAGGTTCTCGACGTACCCAATCATTTTGAGTGCGTGAGTTCCTACAGAGGTTCCCTCTTTCATCTTGCATGAAAAGAGGGCCTGAGTCACTTCAAACCTCTCATGCCTTGCCTGCCCTTGATATAATTGCTTGAGGTGGCCAATCATATCGTAGGCATTCATGTTCTCGTGTTGCTTCTGAAGCTCAGAGGACATGCAGCATAGCATTAGGCACGATACGTCTAACGCGTCGTCTTGATGCTTCTGATGAGCATCTCTAACGCTACGGATGGCTGAGGATGGTGGTGCTTCAGGAACTGCTTGCTCTAGAACGTACAGCTTACGTTCCTGTTTGAGGACTATCCTCAAGTTCCTGTACCAGTCCAGGAAATTAGCTCCAGTGAGCTTGTCCTTCTCAAGGACAGATCGCAGAGAGAGAGTGTTCGTGTTTGTCATGGTAATCTACAACATAAAAATGCAGAAAATAAATATCCACCATTGTATCATATTTCATTTAACTAGGCCTTTAATTAAATGATGCTCCCACTGAATTATAGGGCTTTGGTAGAATCGAGTCATAGATGTGGTAAAACCACACTACTAGATCCACACCAACTAACTATAATTCTCGTAGGTCAAGATCCACATCATACTACGCCTCGAGTTAGCTTTGGCTAAATCGCCCAAGACTTAGTATGATCGGTAGGTACCAATTACCAATTACATCTCTATGCAACTCTTGTTTATAGGATCAAGAATTAACATTTATGAATAATCTTGAGTTAGCTTTGGCTAAATCGCCCAAGACTATTGATAAATGCGATCTTGTCCTACCTTTCCAACTATTGGAATATGCCTATAGTTAGGCTCGATCCAATTGAGCTAACTAGTTACTCAATCTAATTGAGCTCAATCTAACCCAAGCGTGATAGGCGGGACCAAGGTTGTCCCTCCGCATCCCACCAAGATTAAATGCATTGCTCTGCTTTGGCAGATTCAACAATTGCATATGATCATGGTAGTGATGGGTATCAAGGCTCGTTAGGCATATACGAGTTGATTTCGATTTAGATCTAATCTAATCGATGATGTGCATCGTATGTAGGCATTTATTAAATCTAATTTAACCTAAATGTGTACTAGGTGCACATCAAAATGTGGTTCCCACATTACATGTGCATCACATACACTCATGTATATTCTATTCTATACTAACATGCATCACATACATATGAGCAAAATAAAATATACAAGAAAATTAAGTGTGATTAGTCATGGCCCTACTAAGATCTTCTCAAGCCAATGAGAAGATTTTTGGTCAACCTAGGGTCTAGGCAGCAGCTTCTCCAAGCTCCTCCTTCCAGAACCCTATGTGTTGTCGGCTTGCTTTCCACTAGTCCGTCTTCTCCAGAATTTCCTTCATCTTTAATTTTGTACATTACAAAATTTATACTCGAGTTACATTCGAGTCTTAAACTAATTTTAACAGAAATAATTAAATAGAAGGCCGACACGCAGGTCGCAATCACAATACAACACTCACAGCACAAATAACGGCACGCAGGCCGTAATATGAATTACACACATATTTTAATCTAATTAAAATAGGGTTTTGGGCCATGATCATCACACTACTGTACATAATTCAAAATTATGTAATTTTACAGATTTTATATAATTTTTCTACTGATTTTTAGAATTTTTCCGAGTCACAACTCCGCGGCGGTCCCGGTAAGCGGGTTTCGGGCGTAATCGCGAGACAAGGCCCCTTGCGGGGTTAGGGGCAGCGCCCCTACTCGTGAAATAACCTTCACGAGTGTCTTCTTGCGATTATACAGTGCCTTAACCCGCTGTCCCAAAAACCATTTGGGCGAAACTTGCCGTTTCGGAGAAGTTTTTCTCGGTGGCCAAGTCTACAAGTGCTTCGCACTCGTCGCTTTGCCTCTACGAGAAAAATTACTCAAAAATCCTAAAATTTAGAAAAATCACAGAAGCATATATTTATCTAAATTTTGTATCTAATACAAAAAAAAATAAAAACAAAACGAGCACAAGCTTCGCTCGTGGCTCTGATACCACTGTAGGGTTTTTCGGGCCACGAAAACCGCTTTTTCGCGTCGCGGAAACCCCGAAAGCCCCAATAGCAAGGATCCGAGCGAAGAAAGCCATTTCAAAAATTACGAGTGCTCGTTTACATGCTTCAAAACCCGATCTACTCCTAGATCTAAAGAGGGATAAACATTTTACCTTTGGTGCGTGCCTCGCTTAATCCCGCTCGCTCCTCGGTTGGTGTCGGATCTCAAGGATGCAAAATAGCAACCCTCTAGAAGTATCCACACAAGCAAGAGAGTGGAGAGGAGATCCCAAAAGTGTGCTAGCACTAGTAGGGGTCTCGGCAAGATGAGAGGAGAGGGAGAGCCAAAAACAAAACCAAAACCAAGGAGGAGGAGAATGAATCATCCACCCACACAAAAACTCCCCTTTTTGTGTCTTAAGTGGCCGGCCACTTAATGGCCATTATTGGCCATTAAGTGGCCGGCCACCACCTTGTGTAACTCCCCATTTGAATTCAAAATTCAAATGGGGAGGTTACTTAACCTTGATGATGATGCCAAGTCATCACTTGGTCAAGTCAAGTCAAGGTGATGTGGCTTGAGTCAAGTCAAACTTGCCTCTTATGGACTTTCCATATTTAGCCAAAGTCAAACTTTGACTTCATTATTCTCCCATGATTAGATTCATCCAACACTTGGATCAAACTCGAGTCCAACTCAAGTTGTCTAATTTGAGTCAAGTCAAACTTGCCTTTTATGGACTTTCCATATTTAGCCAAAGTCAAACTTTGACTTCATTATTCTCCCATGATTAGATTCATCCAACACTTGGATCAAACTCGAGTCCAACTCAAGTTGTCTAATTTGAGTCAAGTCAAACTAGCCTTTTATGGACTTTCCATATTTAGCCAAAGTCAAACTTTGACTTCATTACTCTCGGTCCATCATATGAACTTGTTCTCCATCTATTGCTCTATGTGTGTGACCCTATAGGTTTTGTAACGTTGGCAATGCCCTTAACCCTATTTAAGGACATAATCAATGAGAGGTATCTAGCAACACATCATTGCTACCCAAGTTACAAGAATGTCGAGATCCAACATCACCATTGTGACTAATAATTGTGACCATCACAATATGTGACAATGTCCTTCTATCCTCGATATCAAGATTAATCTTTCATGAGGCATAGACCGTGTCATCCTCAAATCAATCTATATGTCTTGAACTCCAAGTAGACTCACTATAATCAAATAAGCTCAATATCTAATATTGCCTTATTTGGGCATGGTCATGCACTTAGTGGTCTTACTCTATCAAGAACGAAGATATCACTCCCGTCATATAGGAGGGATAGATCCCATCTACGTTACTCACATCCCTCCGCATAATTTATTACAAATCCAGTAATCGCCTTTATAGTCCACCCAGTTACGGGTGACGTTTGACGAAGCCAAAGTACGTAACTCCTTATGTAGGGAACTATGGTAACTTCAGGTCTAGGACTGTAGTCATACTAATAGTCACATGAGAAAGTATATGACACTCATATAACGATCCATGATACTTTCTCATGGCGGGCCATTCAGTATACATTCTCTAATGTATACCCATGTGTCAACTTGATATCTCATATCCATGACTTGTGAGATCAAGTCATCATGTTGACCTACATGCTAGTCTCTATGCATTAACATTGTCCTTGAATGTTAATACTTGACTAGGAATAATTAAGAGTAGTGTTCTCTATATCATCTCACTATCGATTCAACTAATCGATTGATATAGATAAGAATCTTCTACTCAAGGATGTTATTATACTATGTTATTTGGCACCAATACACATAAGTACAATAACCATGCCTTTATATATGAGAAATATATATATACAAGAATATGATACAATGAGTCCAAAAAGTAATCATCATATGATTGGCTCTAAGGCTCTCACTAATAGCAGCTTCAGCCTCTTTATAAGCACACAGCTCTGCTAGCTTTGCCCAAGCTGCCTCCCACTCAGATCTCTCCTTCATCAGCTGCTCAAGCTCCCCCTGCTGATATTGTAGCAATTGGTCCTTAGAAGAGAGCTCGGCCGATATCTCAGTTATCCTTTGAGTTTGAGCCGAGGCCTCAGCATCTTTGGCCTCTAGTTGGGCCCGAAGGGAGTTATTGGCAGTGGGCGTCAACTGGAGCTTAGTCCTTGCCTAAGTCAACTCATCCTAGGCCTTCGCCTGAAGGGCCCAGGCCTTACGCTCCGAATGCTTCAGCGTGGAGAGCCGGATGTTTGTGTGGGACGTCGCTTGGTTCTCCGTCTCAATCTAGGCACGTGCCGCCTCAAGTTGCTCCTTGGAGCGAGCTAATTGATCTTGTAGGGCCTGAACCCTGGCTCGCAAGTGGTTCAGAGTGGGCTCGTCGGCAGCTAGCTGAGAGTGCACCAGTTGAGTCTTCAGGCGCTCCACTTCTCTCTCGGTCGAAGCTCGAGCCGAGGCCTGGGTCAGGATAGACATGGAAAAGCCATGGCAGTCTCCCACGAACTGCAAAACAAATACCGGTCTCATGAATAAGAAACAGAAGGTTTGACAGAGGACTAGGTTAATCCAAGCCTACCTGAGTGGCCTTGAGAAAGAAGGCATCAGCTTTATTGCGAGGACTCTGAAAATAAGATTCCTCAAGTCCCTGCGCATAGCGGTCGGCCACCGACCCAAACAGGCGAAGATCTTAGTGTCGGTCAGGTAACTCGCCTGAGGGCAACCTCAGGTGACAGTCGGACCGAGTGGGCACCAAAAGGTGCATAATCGGATGCTCGATCGACTCTGCAGTAGGTGGAGTCCCCGACCCCTCGGGTAATGACCCGTCAGAAGCATGGGATGAAGCAGAGGGGTCGACAGATGGGGTGATGATAGGGGGAGGGGCAGCAGAATCGGTATCTGGGTCTGCTGCCGGAGTAATTGCTGATGGGTTAGCAAGGGAGTCATCAGCCGGTAGGATGGTGAGAGGACTAATGGCAGGGACCACAAAGGGAATAATGGCAGTGGAGGTGGAAGGGGCTCCCGAATCAGGAGCCGCTCTTTTCTTTTTCTTCTTCTTCTCCAGATGTTTGCTGGAAGAAGGGTGAGACGAGCCCCTTGTCGGGGAAGAAGCTCACCGACGCTTGGAAGAAGTACGTGGCGGGGCGGCTGCAAGTGGAGCTATCTCAGAGGTAAGGGGAACGAACTCTGGGGCAGTTGGAATCGGGTTTGCTAAAGCATCCTCCACCACGGCGCCCCCTCTGATAGCCAACATGGTGGCAACCCGAGTCTTCAGCTCGGCCTCATCTAACCCGAAGCCTTCCTTCAGGGCCGCACACAGCAGCAGGGGAACTTCGAGAATAAAATAAGCTAAATCATGATCTAAGAGTGTGTAGAGAGGGCACAGTAGGGCTTACCGACTTCGGACAGTGAAGGGACCGGTCCGGGGCTAAGGTCGTAGGCGGAGAGAACTCCCTCCTTCAGCAAGTGTCCCCCGTGAAAGCATCTACCCTCCAGCTCGGCCGCTATGGTCTGGTAAGCCACGGTGGTGCGATAGTGTCTGGGAAGGAGATCGGAAGGGCGAAGCTCCTCAATCCAAGTAGTGGGCCAGCTCGGGGCTGATATGGGCCCAATGAAAAAGTAACGTTCCTTCCATCTCTTGTTGGAAGAGGGAAGATTCGAGAGGAAGGAGGCTTTGGCACGGGCTTGAAAGAAGAAGTCACCCGCCTCCTGCTGCTTGGGATAGAAAAGGTAATGGAAATTCTCCGGTTCCAAGGGGATCTTGAATAAGGAAAAAATGATGATTGAGCCACACATTATGCGTACGGCGTTGGGAGCCAATTGGTGTAAGGGCATTTGAAAATGGTCACAGATGGCTGAGATGAAGGGATGAATGGGAAGGCGGTGACCGGCTTGTAGGTGGTCTCGAGACAGAGTAATATAGCCCAGGGGCAAAATCGGGTCGATCAATCGTCTTGGGAAGGCGTAGTTGATGGTCGGAGGGGATTAAGAAGTCTGACCGTATTTATTCTAGGTCGTGAGCAGTGAGGTTAGTTATCGTGGTGGAGTACCAAGGCAAAGTGGGAGAGGAAGGTGAAGGAGGAGAGGCCATCAGATAGGAAGGGAAAAAGAAGCTAACCTACGAAAGGAGGCACCGGAGAAGAAAGCCGAAGAAGAGAAGTTGCCGGAACCCTAGCAGCACTCAAAGCGGCGGAGAACGACGTGAGGGTTTGAACGCGTAAGGAAGAATGGGGAGAAGAAAGGCCTACTTATGGGAACCGACGAGGAACGTTGGTCGCTCGATGAAGAACTGGAGAAAACGTGCGACCTAGCCAAGGCTGTTTGATCATGCTCGGGTGATGTGCATAATGGAAGAACACAGGCATGGGCAGAACACTCGCGAAGGGCGATGGAATACCCTTCGGTAGGCGAGCACAAATGGCTTAGGGGCGCGAGTCTCAGGCCATTAAGGCGGCAATCCATGATGGAATACGCCTGGATTTCAATGGGTACGCCAGGCCCGAGCCAAAGTCAGGGTCCAGTCAGTCGGACTACGTACCTCCTTCGACTAGACTTGAGGGGGATGCTGTTGGGTTCTCCCGGCACCAAAACATAAAACGTAGTGGAAACAAGAACCCTCGAGCGATCCATGCGAAAGAAAATTCGTACAAAATTCATCTATCTAATAGATTTATCTACTGTGTATACCGTTGGAGCGTGCCCTTTGCTTATCCCGCTCGTCCAAGATGCACCGGATCTCTTGCACGTTCAAATTTCCGTGCCTCTATTCGTATCCACACGGACACAATGTCTCAACTTCGAGAGAACTACCTTAGTTGTGCTAGCAACTTGAGGTAGTTCACAAGACCACCAAGAAACCAAAAGAAGGTTTCGGCCAAGAGGGAGGAGAGGAAGAAGAGAGGAAGGGAAGAAGAAAAACACACACTCCTCTATTCGAAATCACTAGAGCCTCTTTTATATTCATCCCATGAATATGAAGAGTCTTTTGTCTCTTTGACTTCCCTTCATTAAAGCCAATTAAGAGCACATCTTTTCATGTGACTCTTCACATTCTCTTCATCCAATGAAGAGAGACTTTTCTCTTTCCTCCACATGCAATTCCAACCGGGCCTCTCGGGCTTCTGACTAGGTCTCCCAACCTAGTCTCCCGAGTGTTGAGCTCCCAACCCAGTTTGCCGAGCTCCGACCCAGTCTGCCAAGCTCTGATCCAGTCTGCCGAGCTCCGACCCAGTCTGCCGAGCTCCGAGCTCCCGACCTACGCTTCCGAGTTCCCAACTCGAGCTCCCCAACTGACTTCCCGAGTTCCTAACTCGGGCTCAGATCTCCTGAGTTCCCAACTCGAGCTCAGATCTCCCGAGGCATCATGTCCTCAGTGTGTGACCCAATAGGTTCTCGCGACGTTGGCAATGTGTCCAAACACTTTAGACACATAAGCAATGAGCGGCATCTAGCAATGCATCATTGCTATCCAAGTAACAAGAAAACTCGAGATCCGACTAAACCTCCATGACTATGATAATGTATAACCTTGTCCTTCTATCCTTGATATCTAGATTGACCAATGAGGCATAGACCGTGTCATCCTCAAACAATCTTGTATTTCTTGATCCCCGAGTAGACTCACTCAAACAAATGAGCTCAATATCTCATATTGACTCATTTGAGCATGGTCATGCGTTTTAGTAGTCCTACTCGATCAAGGGGCCCACAGATATCACTCCCGTCATATAGGAGGGATAGATCTCATCTACATCACTCACATCCCTCCGCATAATTCATTACATACCCAGTAATCGCCTTTATAGTACACCCTGTTACGGGTGACGTTTGACGATACCAAAGTACATAACTCCTTATGTAGGAAACCGTAGTGACTTCAGGTCTAAGGACTATTCATACCAATAGTCACATGAGAAAGTTTATGACACTCATATGGCAATCTATGAAACTTTCTCATGGCGGGTCATTTAGTACACATTCTCCAATGTATACCCATGTGTCAACTTGATATCACATATCCATGACTTGTGAGCTCAAATCATCAATTCACCTACATGCTAGTGTCCATGCATTAATATTGTCCCTGAATGTTAATGCTTGACTAGGAATAATTTAGTGTAGTGTTCTTTACATTATCTCACTATCGATTCAACCACTCGATATAATGTAGATAAGAACCTACCACACAAGGACATTATTATATATAGTTATTTGGCACAAATACAAAGTAAGTATAATAACCAAACATACCTTTATTAATGATAGAATATGATACAAAAGTGTCCCTAGTCAATCATCACATAATTGGCTCTAGGGCTTCTACTAACATATGCTTATGATCCTGAGCCAGCTTGCGTGTAGCCTGGCCCGGCAACCTGGCGTCTAGTCAGAAGGAAGGTGGTTAGAGGGCCGAAAAGGCTCATTGGATCAGTGTCGTACAGGTCAGGACCTTCGATCGGATGCATGGCGGCCCACGTTCCTCGGAGTCGACATGGCCCAAGCTTGGACGCCCCTCCAGGCTTGGCTCCCCGCCGACGCCTGGCGGACCACGCTCCGGGGGTAAGCCCGAACCGGAGGAGGCATTACAGATGGCCTCGTCATTTAGTGCCGCCATCGGCACCCTTATAGGCCCTCAGCCGGCCTCGTCATTCAGTGCCCCAGTCAGCTCCCGTATAGGCCCTCAGCCGGCCTCATCATTTAGTGCCCCAGTCGGCAACCTTATAGGCCCTCAGCCGGCATCATCATTTTGTGCCCCAGTCGGCACCCTTATAGGCCCTGAGCCAGCCTCGTCATTTAGTGCCCCAGTCAACACCCTTATAGGCCCTCAGCCGACCTCGTCATTTAGTGCCCCAGTCGGCACCCTTATAGGCCCTCAGCCGGCTTCGTCATTTAGTGCCCCAGTCAGCACCCTTATAGGCCCTCAGCCGGCCTCGTCATTTAGTGCCCTAGTCGGCACCCTTATAGGCCCTCAGCCGGTCTCGTCATTTAGTGCCTCAGTCAGCACCCTTATAGGCCCTTAACCGGCCTCGTCATTTAGTGCCTCAGTCGACACCCTTATAGGCCCTCAGTCGGTCTCGTCATTTAGTGCCCCAGTCAGTACCCATATGGGCCCTCAGCCGACCTCGTCATTTAGTGCCCCAGTCGACACCCTTATAGGCCCTCACATGGCGCTAGCAAACATAGCTACTCCCTGACACCAGATTACCAGAAGCGGTACGGGGTTGGCGCAGGACTAAAGCCATCTTGGCCTTAAACGACGGATATCACGCTGAGGTATTGATCTTCCAGCTATACCCTGTCCCCCCGTACTGCGACCACCTATGCCGGTGTCAGGCCAAGCGGCGCCTATATGTGCCAGCCATTATGTTGACAGTGCCCCTTCTCTTTAACTCAGTATGCACCACTTTATCCTGCCACCTCTAGACATGCATCACCTTGTCCTCGCTATATGTCAGCAGGTGGCAGGCGAGGCAGGAGCTGTCAGGTTCCCCGGCTATATAAGCCTCCACACTTCGCATTTCTCAGGTACGCACAATAGTCCAATTCCATACTGCTCTATTGCTTTTCATCGCCACCGTCGAGTACTGACTTGACCGTCGGAGTGCCTGGCCGGGGACTTTCCCCGGCGGGTTCTAACGGTCTCTGTCTTGCAGGCTGGTGGTGATCCAGCTCGGTAGACCACCTCAGCGACTTCGTGCTCCCCGGAGGCTCACTCAGCTGTAGGGGCGTCCACCTCGCTTCGCGACAGGATCAAATTTGGCGCTACAAGAAGGGACACCAGCGGCCTGATCAGAAGTCGATATGGCAGGCCCCAACCCGTTCACTGTGGAAGTCTCTCGTGAGGAATACGAGGTTCTCATGGTTACACGAGCTCAAAGGACCACCGCCTTTCCACCTTTCATACCGGTGTATTGCGTTTCCACCTTCGGCTAGGGTTACGGAGGAGTTGTTGGCCCCGATTTTATTTTCCGACAACCTCTTCACTGGTTAGGCTTCATTCCTTTCTTTGTTTCGTATGGCTTCTTCAACTCGTGACCTGGATCCTTGGTATGTTACTACGAGGTCTACCCTTGGCCACAACGATCTGGATGCCATTAGGGTCGAATTCCACATTCCATCCGACCACGACGTCTTGCTGCTTGCCCGTTCCGATCAGCCCGCAAAACCTCCGGTGCCTTATATCACCTCGTCTCGAGATCACCTGCAGGCAGGACTGCGCTTACCCATCCATCCTTTCATTGCCTCTGTTTGTCGATACCTCCGCCTTAATCTGTCCCAACTGACCCCCAATTCCATCTGCCTTCTTTGTGGGGCGGCTATTATTTTTCAACTGTATCACCTCCCTCTGCAAGCCAAACTTTTTCACCACTTCTTCTATCTGAAAAGGCAGGAATTCGGCGAGTTTTTCTTCCAAGCCCGTCCCAAGATTTCCTTCCTCTCTCAGCTTCCCTCCTCCACCAAAGGTTGGAAGGAGAGGTATTTCTTCATCTATCCTGCTGTGTTCCCGACCTGGCCAGTCGATTTCCGAAGGGACGCCCCTCATGCCCCTCCCCCACTATACGGATGCCCGGAAATTCCCTACCTTCGAGAGCGCCCTAGCCAAATTCGGAGGTCGGAATTTTTCTGTCGGGCCACTACTGGTTGAGAACATCTTGTCGGCGTTTGGCCTCAATTCTGTGGCATTTATTCGGCCTGCCTCTCTTGGTAAGCTTTCTTTTCTTCCTTCTCCTTTCCTTACTGCCACTTGACTATTGCTTGTCCAGTAGCCAAGATGATGTATCCGGCTGCCCCCGAAGAGGGTTATGGACTGAGGGCTGATGAGATGGAGGAACTCCTCCAGCAACTATTAGAAGAGCAAGGGGTGCTTGTCGCAGATCAACGGGCGGAGCAGCTTGTGGAGTCTGAGGTGCTCTTCCTAGCTCCAGATCCCCTGCCTCCACGTCTGAAGGTAAGGAAACTCCTGGGTCGGGCTCCGAGGATACCCAACCTCTGAGTCGCTCGTTGCGGCGTCCCCGGGGTGACGAATCTGTGTCTGACTCGGCCGACCCCTTGGAGGCTTCTTCCAGCCGACCTAGCAAAAGGCAAAGGGGCAAGGCGCCGATGGCTAACCTCCTAGCACTGCCACCCCCTTCTCCTGTAGTGCTACCGGTGGAGTTGGCCGCGATCCCCCCGGGGGTGGAGTCCCCGACCCGGCAGGAAGGACCTACAGGTGAAGACTTGCTGCATATGTTACCACCCTCGCTGTCCGACTGGCTCCTGAGCATGACGGTGCCGAGCGGCACGACCTCCATACGATCGCGGGATGTCCGGCTGTATGGTTCAGTGGCTGACAGGTTTATGGCCGGCTTGCGGGCAAGTGGCTCGGTTGGTTCTAGCGCCTAGGCGGATGACTTTATGGCCGTCCACACAGGTATGTGTTTGCGAGTTGTTGCGTGTCTTACTCTCCCTTTAGTCGATGTGTCATCAGGTTTTTTCTGTTGCAGTCTTGGGCTAAAGGTTACAGCATGTGTGTGTCCCTACTGAACCATGCTAAGGCTCGTTACCACGCCGAGCGGCGTGTGGAAGATCTCGAAGCCTAGCTCTGGCACTCCCAACTGACTTCTGATGACGACTCGTTGAATAACCTGCGGGCGGAGGTTATCGGCCTCCAGGACTTGTTGCACCAGACACAAGAGGAGCTGGAGATCGCCAAAGTGTAGATCGTTTCGACTGATGCTAAGGTGGTTCAAGCGCAAGAACGCATGGTCCATGCCGAGCAAGCCCAGCTTCGTGATCGCAAACGCAATGAGAAGCTACAGGAGGACCTTCTGAAGACTCGGGCCAACCTTCGTTGGGTCGTCGAAGAGATTCCGCTTTTGCGAGAGCAACGGGTGGCCCAGGAGCGAAAAGTTGGTTTGCTACAGGATCAACTGCGGGATTGGCGAGGCCGCCAGGCGGCTTGGGACGCGACTCAGGTCGAGTTGGAAGAGATGCGAAAGCATCAAGCATCCTGTGACACGACTCAGGCCGAGTTGGAAGAGCTTCGTTCCTACAAGGAGGAGGAAGATAAAAGGTTGGAGGCCTATAGACTTAAGTGCATCACTGCCCCGCCCCACACAAGCGAGGTTTCCCGACGATTTCTAGATGTGATGAAGCGCCAAGGGGTTAACATCGTCCATCAACTCAAGTTGGGCGAGTACCTGCCTCCCAATATGCCCCCTACTGCTGTTCGGCTTCAGGACATGTGCAAGGACCTACCTGACGTCACAAAGCAGCACTTCAAGTGAAGGTCGGGTGGCTTTTTGTAATGAGGGGACACCTCGGTCCCTGTTTTTGTAATGCACTTTTGTTTCTGAATACACCTTCCTTTCTTTACTTATCGTGGCTTGAGTGTGGTTGCCTCTACTTTCCCACGCTAATGATCCGAGTGAAGGTGAGCCGAGCGGGGAACCGAATGTTTAGCGCGGTTTCCACCTACCTCTAACCCGGTCATGGGTGCAATGATAGTTTTAAGTGCTTGAGGCTAGGATAAGCATATGCTCGGGCCATTAGTTTTTAGGGGCATGTGAGTGGAACACCAGCTCGTGCCTTTGTGCAATGGCCCGGTCGCTTAGCCAGGACATATTGGGGTTACATGCACCTACCTGCGTCCGACCAGGGGACTAGCGGGAGCTGGCCCGGGGGGAGTTGGCTTCTTGGCCGAGCTGACTCCGGGGACCGTAGGTCGCCCCACGTCCGACCGGGACCCGGACCAAGGGATTAGCGGGAGCTGGCCCATGTGAATTTGGCCGCTTGGCCAAGTGGACTCTGGGGAGCGTGGGCCGCCACGCGTTCGCCCTGGACCCTGACCAAAGGATTAGCGGGATCTGGACCGTGTGAGTTTGGCCGCTTGGCCGAGTGGACTCCGGGGAGCGTGGGCCGCCACGCATTCGCCCGGGACCCTGAGCAAGGGATTAGCGGGATATGACCCGTGTGAGTTTGGGTTAGCCTAACCTCCTTCTTTTGTTCGAGTCGCTTGGTTGATAGCTTAGCTGTCCTCTCGCTTGAGGGGTGTAATAACTGGCAGGGACACGTGTCTCGTGTTTGGTGGTTTCCCAAGCACCGAAGCGTTAGCCACCTGTCCTGATGGCTTGGGACAGTGAAACAGTTGTTCTCTAGACTTGCCCTTGTCTTATCGTGTTTCCCACTCTATCAGAGGGCTCGGGGAGCGCTACCTTTTCCCACGGTCTTTCTTTTGACGGCTAGGATTGACCGCACTTCCCTATATAGGGCGCCCACGATGACCTTCCTCACCGTTTACGTTTTCCTTTCGCTCCCTAGTTATCTTCCTCTTCCCTCCTCAGCCTTCTCCCCCAGTGCCCCGATATCCTCTCCTCACAATGTTGTATGACTTTCTGGTGGTGGGGGCAGCAGAGGAAGAGGCTGAGTTTACGGCCGAGATGGCGGCTATGCTTGTTGATTCGACTGCCACTCTGGCGGCTACTCCATCGTCTCCTTCCCCGATGGTAGACCCTACCGCCGCTTCTCCTGCAGGTAGAGGTAAGGCGCCGGAGGAAAAGGCGTTGGACCCCTAGGTTGAGGTTTTGTCCGTGGCACCTTCCCCCTTGGAGACCGGTCGTCGTCGGAACCAGTCGCGCGACCGCTCGCCTCCCTTTGGAACTAGTACCGTCTTCCTTCGGAAGACCCCTTCGTCTTCTCCTCCGGCGGGGCTTCCTACCTTGCGGGCATCTACGCCAGTCATTCCCATTGCGCCAGTCATTCCCACTTCTTCCGTCCTAGGAGATACCTTGCTGGTGCCTCCCTCGACTCAAGCTGCCTCCCAGAGTATGCAGCCGAGTATGTCTCGTCCTCCCCTTTTGCCAAGGATCCCTATCTCTCCAATATCTGCGACGGCTGTCCCCATTTCTTCTGCTCCAGGGGTTGTTCCTTCATTGACCCCCTCTGCTCTGGTCGACTCGTCCGGGATGCTATCTGCCATCCCCCTTCCTTCTCGCCCAGAGGTGGCCACGGGTCCTCGCCCGATACATCTCATCCTGCCTTCACGGGCAGATCCCAGCGCTGCCTACGAGGTTCCCGACTCTGAGCCGCTAGGGTCTGCTCGAGTGGTTTATCTGCATGCCCCCTTGAGCGACCATCTATATCAAGGTCTGCGGGCATTTGACCGTCAAGATCCTATTGCCCGAATTAACAGCCTCGTGGTGGAGGCTTGCTAGGCACGTTTTTCTGATAGCCTTTGCTCGCTCAATTTTTTCCTGGCTAACCCTTCGCCTTCCTTGTAGTTAACCGGTGCACTATATGATGCGGACGCTTCCTTCACCGCCCAGACTCAGTCCCTCCGTCAGTCAGAATCTAGGAGGAAGGCGCTAGAAGCTCAGCTCCGCTGCATACAGTCGCAACCAGGCGAAGAAGCTTGGAATACGCTACGGTCTGAGAAGTAGGCCCTTCATGGGTGTGTCGCTTACACCGAGGAGCAGCTTCAGGAACATCTGGTGGAGCTGGGTGCGATGCGGGCCTCTGCTGCCCAGATGCGGTAGCAAATTGCTTACTTGGAGCGAAGTGAGTGCCAGGCTCGGACTCGGGAGCTACAGGCCCCCTCGGAGTTGGCCAAAACCAAGGCGGATCTCCAGGAGATCGACCAGTCGGCCGCTGCGCTACACGCCAATCTAAAGGATAAGGAGGAGGAACTAGCCGCCTGCCAAAGCGACCATTCGCGAGTAGGATTGAGTGGTCGTGAGCCCGTATGCCAGCCCGGACTGAGGTGCCTGGTTTAGACAATGTACCTGAGTCGAGAGTGTTGAGGCAATCGGCCCTTAAATGATTGGAAGATCATGATTTTAATGTGTGTGGGTGAATATGTTTAAGGTTAGAGTGTTATGTTGTATTTGATGTGTGTGATTGAGTTTGCAGGACTTGGAGAATCACACATGGTGGGCATATCTGAGGGACGAGAGCCGAGGGAGGAGGACTCAAAGGGCAAGCCGGGAAGTGGACTTCAAGGGCACACATGAAGGGTGGCATGGAGGCAAGCCAAGGGAGGCTTGTGTGCGCATCTGAGGGACGAGAGCCAGAGGAAGATGACTTCAAGGGGCGAGCCAAGGAGTGAACCTGAAGGCATACGTGAAGGACTATGTGAAGACTTGCTGGGAGTGAGTGGGCAGCCGACTGCCCTCTGGCCAGTCGACTGCCAAAAGTCACAGAAGGTTTTCAGCCTTCTACCAGTCGGCCGGCCCAGAGGTAGTCGACTGGTATACCGTCGAAAAATAGTCGTTGGCTAGGCGTTGGCTAGCAATTAATGCTAGGCTAGTCGACTGCCCCAGGGGCAGTCGACTGGTGCGGGGCTGGACAGACTGCGAGTTTGTCCTGTTCTCCTATAAAAGGAGTGTTAGTGCTTGGATGGCTAGAGAGGGAGGTGAATGTAGACAGACACAAGTTCTTTTCGCTTTTAGGGTTTCTGCACTTGAATGTTAGCGACAACAGCGGAAGTAAAAATAAAATAGAATATAAATGCAGAAATGAAAGGCAAACTACAAACGCTAACAAGGATCGTTTACAAGGTTCGGGGATAACTTGCCCCTACTCCTTGGTGTGCCATTAAGGTGGGTGATCCCTTGATCGTCGGCAGATCAAGCCCAGGAAAATCTGGATAGAATGGAACCTCCTTCTCGGTGGAGTAACCTCTCCACAGCGTTTCAAAATGAATGAAGTATTAAGTACAGAGAAACACGAGAAGGAATCTTACAGAGCACTTAGGACAGCAAGAACACAAGCGAACTCCTCACCGAGCTCCACTCAGCACAGATCTCACGCAAGAACTCCCTACTCTTCGTGTCTTCTTGCTGATGGACTCGCCGAGCTCCTTGTTTCTTCCCAGTGCTCAAGTATCAGAATGTTGCTCAAGATTCACAGTTGCTTGCTCAAAGAGATGATCAAAGTTGTCGCAAGAGCACAAGTGTTGTAGCCAAAGAAGAGTTCTTCCGATCTCATGCAGAGACTTCTTCGCCACCAAGCCCTTAAGCCTCTACTCACTGAACGCCAGGTCACAGCCACCTCTCTGCAGCTCCCAGCTACTCAACTACAACTGCCCAGCTATCCTGACCTCTCCTGGACTCCCTAAGCTCCCCTCAGCCAAGCCCTGGTCAGCATCTCAGTGGCGCAGTCGTCCGTTGAAACCTGAGAATGAAAACTGCCAAACCTGATCAAGCAAAAGCCTCCATTTGACTCCCCTTGAGTGAACCTGAGTTATCTGCACACTTAGCAGGTCATTAGCACAGCAAATCAACAGAGGATCAAATATCAGAAGGCTCAGAACAAATATCAGTAGTGTATCAGTAGCAATCAAAACGCGATCAGAACTCTGACAGCGTTTTTGAATTAATGTTGTCAGCTACTGATCGGTCACCGGATTGATCAGAGTGACCCCAGACCAATCAAGCTCTAGCCTGATCGGTCCCGAGTGAGAAATTTGGGATCGCAAACCCATCTATGATCGATCACCCTGACCGATCAAAGCTCAGGGATCGGTCACCAGTCCGATCCTCACTTTGCTGGGTTTCCTCAGCTCTTACCAGTCACATAGCACTAATCGGTCACCTGACCGATCAGGTTGTGCCCTGATCGGTCTGGTGACCGATCAGGCTTTTGATGCAGTCCGACCCTGATTGTTATTTTGGTGTTGACATCGATTTTAGTTTAGGTTGATGATTATGATGATTATGATTAAGTCCTGATCGGGGATCAGGCATGGTATGGAAAATCCTAGCTTGGAGGGCTAGGTGTTGGAAAATCCTAACCTGGAGGGTTAGGTATGAAAAATCCTAGCTTGGAGGGCTAGGTGTTGAAAAGTCCTAATTCGGAAGGGTTGGGTGCAAAGTCCTAGCTTGGAGGGCTAGGTGAAAAGTCCTAACTTGGAGGGTTAGGTGAAATGTCCCAACATGGAGAGTTAGGTGAAAAGTCCTGGCTTGGAGGGTCAGGTCCTAACTTGGAGGGTTAGGTGAAAAGTCCCAACTGGAGAGTTAGTGGAAAAACCCTGGCTTGGAGGGTCAGGTCCTAGCTTGGAGGGCTAGGTTGGATGAAACCCTAGCTTGGAGGGCTAGGTTGGAGCCCCTGGATCGGTCTAGTGACCGATCAGGGAGTTGGCACGGTGCTCCTTCATGGATCGGTCTGGTGACCAATCCAGAGATGATTGATCAGTCTGGTGACCGATCAGGGAATATGCGTTTCACCCACTACTTGGCTCCTGATCGGTCTGGTGACCTATCAGGGAGCACACAGTGAGGTTGAGTTCCCTTGCTAATCTGCTCCTGATCGGTCTGTAGACCGATCAGGATCACTGTGCAGATCATTCCGAAGAACGATCTAGAGTCGCAGGTTCCTCTCTATGATCGATCAGGACGGAGCCTGATCTGTCTGGTCATGACCTGATCGGTCTGGTGACCGATCAGGAGGCTTCCTGATCGGTCTAGTGATCGATCAGGAGGTTTGGACTACTAATCTCAGAAATCGCCCGATAAAGGGGTGGATCGGTCCGGTGATCGATCCACAACCTGGGATCGGTCTGGTGATCGATCCAAGAGAATCCTAAAGAAATCGCGATTTCTAATTGAGCGTTGGGGACCGATCAAGAAGAAGCCTGATCAGTCTGGACCCAGCGTGATCGGTCCGGTGACCGATCAGGAGGCTCTCTGATCGGTCCGGTGACCGATCACTTTAATTCAAAATGCACTGTCAGACGCTCTGATCGCGTCTGAACGTATCCGATTCTCTACGTTTCATCTCTGATGCTTGATTTGCTGCTTGATATACTGTCCTAATACTCTGATTAAGCTGCAGGTGACAGGGAAGGATTCAAACACTCATGGAGAGTCAATGGAGACCTTTCCTTGGAGTAGGTTTGTCTATTTTTCCATCTCAGATTGCAACGGGAACTGGCACTGGCTGGAGCTGCTGTCTGGGGCTGGTCTGAGGGAGGCTCAGGGAGTCCAGAGGAGCTCAGAGATAGCTGGTGGTTGCAAGTGAGCAACTGGAGGTTGTAGGGAGATGGTGTCACCTGATACTCAGTGGAGGAACAAAACGAGCGGAGAAGAGTTGGCTGTGTAGAGTTCTGCTGCTTGAGTTCTTGCTGCGCCTGTGTGTTCTCCACAACTTGCTTGCGCGTTCTGAAGTTCTATCACCTTGAGCAAGCTACTGCAATATTGAAGCAACCATCCCTTGCTTGAGCACTTGGAGGAAAGAACAAGAGGCTTCGAGTCCAACAGCGAGAAGACACGGGGAAAGGGTTCTTGCGTGAGATCGTCGCTAGGTGGAGCTCAGGAGGAAGCTTGCTGTGTTCTTGTCTTTGCTAGTGCTAAGTAAGATCTTTCTTGTGTTTCATTGTGCTTTAACCTATATCTATGATTGAAACGCTGTGGAAAGATTTCTCCACCAAGAAGGAGGTTGCTTTCTATCCGATGTTCACCGGGGCTTGATCTGCCGACGATCAAGGGATCACCCACCTTACGGGCACGCCAAGGAGTAGGGGCAAGTTGTCCCCGAACCTTGTAAACCCTTCTTGTTAGCGATCATGCTAGTTGTGTTAGTTTGCTTTCGTTTTCTATTTTTCTGCATACTCTGTGTTTGCTACTTCCGCTGTGCTACTAACAAATCTAAGTGCAGAACTTTGAAAAGCTTAAAGTCCAAGTGTTTGGCTATATTCACCCCCCCCTCTCTAGCCATCCGGGTTCCAACAAGTGGTATCAGAGCTTGGGGCTCTATTTTCGCGGATTAACAACCGAGAGCTATCTTCCATGGCATTGAGAGAAGGCTTTAGCACCACCCGACCTCGTTTCTTTGATGGCGCTGATTTTCAATATTGGAGATCAAAGATGGAGTATTATTTGAAGATGGACATCAACACTTGGTTCGCGGTGAAGGAGGGTTTCACTCCTCCTAAGGATGATTAAGGCAAGGAACTTGAATCATGGCGGTGGACGGCCGAACAAACTCGGAAGAGTGAAGCCGACGCGAAGGCGGTCGTCACTCTACAATGTGGCATGAACAAAGACCAACTCGTCAAGGTTGGTCCTTTCACAAGTGCAAAGGACTTGTGGAACAAGCTCATCGAACTCCACGAGGGCACTCGAGATTCGAGAATCGCCAAGAGGGATTTGTTTCTCAACCAATTACAAAACCTTTCCATGAAGAAAAATGAATCGGTAAGTGAGCTACATAGTCGGTTCAAGGAAGTCCTCAATGGGCTTCATTCAATTGATGAAAAGGTCGAGAATCGCGACCTTGTGAGGTATGTACTAAAAGCATTTCCAAGGAATGCTTTGTGGTCATCCATGGTGGATGCCTACAAAGTATCCAAGGACTTATCAATTGTTAAATTAGATGATTTATTTTGTGAGATGGAATTGCATGAAATGGCTAACAAAGGCCCCAAGGAGAAGGGGATTGCCTTAGTTGCAGGGGACTGATCGAACAAGAAGAAAAAGGAGAAGAAGAAGGAGAAGGAAGTCACTTCATCTTCATCATCTTCCGATTCCGAGTCTGATTCCGAGGAAGATGGCAACAGCTCCTCATCCTCCGAGATGGAGAACTTTGTGAGAAGGATGATGAGAAGGGGTCGACGCTTCAAGGGTAAAGGTAACCCTAGTGAAGTTAAAGTTGATAAGACTAATGCTTCTTGTTATGAGTGTGGTAGGAAAGGGCATTTCAAGAATGAATGCCCAAAGCTAAAGAAAAAGGAGGAGAAATCCAAGAGGAAAGAAGAAAAAGGCCTTGAAGGCCACTTGGGATGAGTCATCCTCAAGCTCATCGGATGAAGAGAAGGAGGAGAAGAGCACAAGACATGTGGCACTCATGGCTCTTGGAGAAGAGAGCAGTGATGAATCTTCCAACTCCTCAAACGCGGCTTCATCATCTTCGGATGATGAAGAGGTAACTTCTCCTGAGCTTGAAAAATGTTATAGAGCAATTGCATGTTTAACCAATATGTTAAAGAAGTCAAAAAATAAGGTTAAAGCATTGCAATTAGAAATTGATCAATTGAAATTATCTAGGGATGATAACATTGATGATTTGCATGTTGAAATGTTAGAAGATGAGATTAAGTCATTGAAACTTGAGGTTGAAAACATGAAATCCTCTATGGTTGAGGATGTTGATAATTTGCATGATGAATCATTACAGGAAGAAAACCAATCATTAAAGAGTGAAGTTGAGAGACTCAAGAATATTCTTGAGAAGTTTTCAACTAGCTCTAAGACCCTAGACATGATCTTGAACGCCCAAAGGGCAATCTACAATAGGGCCGGAATTGGTTACCGACCCAAAGAACCTTCATTCGTGTCTTTGATGTCTAGGACTGATATGAGGCAATCTAGGACACCAAGGTTCAAAAGAAAGTTGTCAAGGCATGGGTACCTAAGTCCTGTTTAGTTGATGCTTTAGGTCCCAAGGTTTGGGTACCTAAAACTTCTATTTTTCGAATTGTGTAGGTTATGATTGAGGGGAAGCATCTATCAACTTGGTTCGTTGATAGTGGATGCTCCAAACACATGACCGGGGATAGATCATTGTTTACCACACTTCACAAGAAAAGTAAAGGTAATGTTTCATTTGGTAACAATGGTAGTCTTGAGGTCATAGGCATAGGAGACATTCAAATATCCGAATGTCTTAGAATTTCAAATGTCCTTCTAGTCAAGGGGATGACATTTAATCTCCTAAGTGTCAGTCAATTGTGTGACACGGGGTTACACAATTGATTTTCAACCAAGTCAATGTCTAGTTAGACAACGTGACACCTTGGACACGGTACTAGTAGGAACAAGAGTAGACAATATTTATCAACTTTCATTTAAAAGTGCTACTAATGCTTTTGCTAAGTGTTTCATGTCAAAAGAAGAAGAGTTCACCCTTTGGCACCGGAGGCTAGCATATGTTAACATGAAGAATATCCGAAAGTTGGCCAACAAGAGATTAGTTCGTGGCTTACCAAGCATCAAGTATGAAAAAGATAAACTTTGTGATGCATGTCAAATGGGTAAGCAAACAAAATCTGCTCATAAAGGTAAAAGCTCTGTAAGTACATCTACCGCTTTAGATTTACTTCACATGGATCTATTTGATTGTAGTACTATCATATCATTAAATGGAAGTAGGTATTGCTTTGTTATTATTGATGATTTTACGAGATATACATGGACTTATTTTCTAAAATATAAGGACCAAACCTTAGATGTTTTCATTTCTTTTTGTAGAAGAGTTGAAAATGAAAAATCATCAACAATTAAGACAACTAGAAGTGATCATGGAGGTGAATTTCAAAATCAATGGTTTTTAGAATTCTGTCAAGATAAAGGTTATAGACATGAGTTCTCCACTCCTAGAACACCACAACAAAATGGTGTTGTAGAGCGGAAGAACTGTGTTCTACAAGAAGCTGCACGAAGCATGCTTAATGAGTACTCACTCCCGAGTTACTTATGGGCTGAAGCTATAAATACAGCTTGCTATGTGCAAAACCGAGTCCTCATTCATAAGTTCTTAGGGAAGACTCCCCATGAACTTTGGTTTGGGAAACCACCTACGGTAAAACATCTTAGGGTGTTTGGTTGTAAAGTGTTCATCCTAAACACCAAGGACCACCTTGGAAAGTTCACGGCAAAAGCTGATGAAGGGATATTAGTCGGGTATTCCCTAATTAGCAAAGCCTATCGAGTCTACAACAAGAAGTCTAGATTAGTTGAAGAATCTTCTGATGTTGTCTTTGAAGAAATTCCAAAAGTCAATGGTCAACCAGAAGATGAAGTCCAATTCGAGCTTAGGAGACTAAGTTTGAATGAGAGTCCAAATGGTGTTGATGGTGATGAATCCGATGATGGTGAGCCTAGACAACCCATTGATCAGCTGGATCCTGAGGCTGAGCTTATGTCTAGTGAACTCATTCAAGAAGCACCACCAACACCTAGGCAAACTAGATTAGGCTCTAGTCATCCCCAAGACCAAATTGTTGGAGACATCCATCATGGGATTAGGACTAAATCATTCTTTAGAAATGAGGCTAATGAAGTTGCTCTAATTTTCGAAATTGAACCTAGAAAAATTGATGAAGCATTAAATGATCCCGATTGGATCATTGCAATGCAAGATGAACTAGGTCAATTCGAAAGGAGTCAAGTTTGGGACTTAGTCCCGAGACCTAAGAAGACCACCATCATTGGAACCAAATGGGTCTTCAAAAACAAATTGAACCATAAGGGAGAAATCATTAGAAACAAGGCACGCTTAGTAGCCAAGGGCTATAGTCAAGTTGAAGGCCTTGATTATGATGAGACCTATGCTCCCGTGGCACGATTAGAGTTCATCCGATTGATGCTTGCATTTGCAGCACATCGAGGTTTCAAGTTATATCAAATGGATGTCAAATCGGCCTTTTTAAATAGTTTAATTAGAGAAGAGGTCTATGTCGAACAACCTCTGGGGTTTGAGAGTACCAAATTTCCAAACCACGTATTTAAGCTTAAAAAGGCACTTTATGGCCTTAAACAAGCACCCCGAGCTTAGTACGAGCAGTTGTCGACATTTTTAATTGAAAAGGGCTTTGTAAAAGGCCAAATAGACCCGACACTAATTCTACGGAAAGATGGTGACAATATTTTTGTAGCCCAGTATATGTCAATGACATAATATGTGTTGGGACCGGGTGCATGTTGACATGGGTACGGGTTCGTAATTTTAAAATTTAATTACGTGCAGCGGAAGATTTAGCATAAATAATTTCTCAAATTATTTTAACCACGTATCTAGCATGCAACCTTATGTTGTGGAGACATGATCATACAATTAAAATTTTACAGAAAGTAAACTAATTTACTTAATACCTCGCGTAACTCGTAGAAAGGGACGAGATCCAACCGTAGCGTCCCTTGGAAGCTCCGCCTCTATTCGCGTCCACGTCGAGTTTTCTTCGGGATGACTTCGCAAAGCCATGAGTTTCGTGCCGACAAGAACTACTAGATTCTCCAAAGGCACGATAAGAATATTAAGAGAGAGAGATGGAAACTAACCACCAAACGAAAAATGGAATCAAGATTCCGGGAGGAAGGAAGGAGTCGCGACCCGCTTCTTCTTCTTCTTCGGCACCTTCTTGGTGGAGGTGGCTCACGGCAACACTAAGGGAGCCCTCTAGGGCCGGCACCAACTAGAGGAGGGAGAGGGAGAGAAGGAGAGGAAAAGAGGCTAGGCAAGAATCCTTGATCACTTGAATTGATTTCCAAGCCTTGCCTTTGCACCATTATATAGTAGCCTCTTTATCGCCAAGTCTCCTTTTTAACGGAATAAATTTTTCATAAGAAATTTATCTTATAAATTTTTCTATGAATTATTCCGTTAAGCCAAGTTTTTATTATAACTTAATTTATAATAAAAACAATCATATCTCCCCTTTTATTATGGAATAAATTTTACAAGAAATTTATCTTATAAATTTCTTATGAATTATTCCGTTATGCCAAGTTTTTTATTATAACTTAATTTATAATAAAATAAACCATGTCTCCCCTTTTATTATGGAATAAAATTTACAAGAAATTTATCTTATAAATTTTTCTTATGATGGAAAAATCAATTCATAATTGATTTTATAAAATAAAATAAACCAATCCATGGTTCATTTTAATTTTCATAAAAAGAATAAATTCCTATAAATTTCTTTATCATGGTAAATCAATCCATTATTGATTTATAAAATAAAATAAACCAATCCAAGGTTTATTTTAATTTCCATGAAAATAAGTCTCTTTATATAAATTCCTTTATATAAATTTCTTTATATAAATTTCTTTATCCATAATTTTATAAAACAAACCACGCGCAGTTTATTTTATAATTTGAACCAAACAATTTGGTTCTCCCTCTTATTGTGGCCGGCCAAACCAAACAGAGTGGGGACCCTCTTTGGCCGGCCAAATTCAAGCCGTCACCTTACGAATTAAACCCATTTAATTCGTCCAATAAGCCTTCAAAAGACTTAGCCATTTTATGCTTCCGTTGCGTCTCTGAAAATTCATATTCGACTTATCTCTCTTGATCGGAAAATCCAATTTTCAACTCGTTTTAAATCCCTCGGATTACTCATAGTGCGTGTGACTAAATAGGCTTTCGATTTATGTTGGCCGTCTATAATCAACCAATTATAGAATGATCATGAGTGGCACCTAGTAGTGCATCATGATCCCCAATTAATCAAAAGATCAACGGTTGACCTCAGATATAATTCTGAAACCCTTCAGCAGCTCTAATGAAGCGTGCCCCATTCCCTTCACTATCTATACCCACTTGGTTCAGGACATGGTCTATATGTGTCAGTCCCCACTAGGCTGACTACGTCACACCTAGCCCAAGTAATGTCTTTCTCGTCCAATGGATTCTAATTACTCTCATGTATTTCAGAGACTCATACTCTGAACATGTCATGCTCTGGCCAGAGGCTTTGAGTAACAATCCGACGATAGGCCTTGGGTATACATCCCCTCGCAAGGAGTGGTGAATCCTATGTAGGTTGTTCAAACATCTTCGGGCACTTCGGCTTATACCCAACCATCATGGGTCCACACCTCCTTGGAGATGCTTGCTTAAGATGTCAAAGTATAAGTCTTCATGACCAAGATGACTTGAACACCGCAAGTCAAAGGGACATCGCACTTAAGCTGCAGTAAGAACTTCATTGACATATCTATATGTAGATTACCATATGAAGTTTAACAGCTAGTCACTCCAATGAACTAGTTCCCTTAACTAGCATTCATGTTTATCTCCGGATATCCCAGTGTCACCAGCCAGTGAGAATCAGCTGATTAGAGAATAACTCATGCTAGTCTCAACAGAATTGATAGTGTCTGTATTTATCAATTCATCGACTAGGGACAATTTTAATATTTCACAATTGCACATGTAGAGATAATCACTAGTTGTGAATTCATCACAAATTCTCTCATGCTGTGAATTGTATTGCGGACATTCAGTAAATGAGTTTAAGATCTCTATCAAATACACGAACATGTATACTCAAATAGTGAATATTCATTTATTAAAGTAAATGATTACAATTATAAGGCGATTGCCTTAGGACACTTCTCTCATATTACTAACAAACTCCCACTTGGCCTATTGCCAATCGCTACAGTATCCAATACCACAGGCTCTAACATGATCCTCAAACTTGCTTTGAGGCACGACCTTAGTTAAAGGATCCGCTAAATTCCTTTCAGTGGGAATTTTCTCAATTTGTATATCATTCCTACTTATAATCTCTCTGATCAAATGATAGCGGTGAAGCACGTGTTTGGATCGCTGATGAGACCTTGGTTCCTTTGCTTGTGCAATAGCTCTATTGTTGTCGCAGTAAACCAGTATTGCTTCATCAATGGTTGGAACCACACTAAGTTCTGAGATAAACTTCTTGATCCAGACTGCTTCTTTTGCTGCTTCCGAAGCAGCAATATATTCCGCTTCCGTGATAGAATCCGCTACAGTGTCTTGCTTGAAACTCTTCCAACTTATTGCGCCTCCATTCAAAGTAAATACGTATCTAGACTGAGATTTGGAGTTATCCTTATCTGTCTGGATACTGGCATCTGTATACCCACGTATTACCATATCTCCTTCTCCATATATTAGGAACACATCCTTAGTTCTTCTTAAGTACTTAAGGATTGTCTTGACAGCTGCCCAATGATCCATTCCTGGATCAGACTGGTATCTGCTCGTGACGCTCAGAGCATATGATACATCGGGCCTAGTACATAACATAGCATACATGATAGATCCTATCGCGGATGCATAAGGAATCTTATTCATGCAAATCCTCTCGTCTTCTGTGCGCGGACACATAGACTTTGAAAGGTTGATCCCATGCCTGATAGGAAGGTAACCTTTCTTGGATTCCGACATGCTAAACCTTTTTAGCACTCGGTCTATATATGTAGACTGCGAAAGACCAAGCAACCGATTTGATCTATCTCTATAGATTCTAATCCCAAGGATATAGGTTGCTTCTCCCAGGTCTTTCATGGAGAAAGTTTTGGACAACCAAATATTAACCGACTGTAAGACTGATATATCGTTACCTATAAGTAATATGTCATCGACATATAATACTAGGAATAAGACTGCACTCCCACTAACCTTCTTGTACACACAAGGTTCATCAGGATTTTGTAAGAAATCAAACTCTTTGATTGTCTCATCAAAACCGATGTTCCAACTCCTTGATGCTTGCTTCAGTCCATATATGGATCGTCGAAGCTTGCATACTTTGGTTTTATCAACCGATGTGAAACCTTCAGGTTGTATCATGTATACATCCTCAAGCAGGTTTCCATTAAGGAAAGCTGTTTTCACATTCATTTTTCATATCTCATAATCATAATGAGCTGCTATGGCTAGGAGCATCCGAATGGATTTAAGCATAGCTACTGGCGAATAGGTTTCGTCATAATCAATTCCTTGTTTCTGACAATATCCTTTTGCCACTAATCTAGCCTTAAAGGTAACAACATTACCTTGCATGTCGGTTTTCTTCTTGAAAACTCACTTGCACGCTATGGGCTTAATCCGTTCAGGTGGGTTAACCAAGTCCCATACTTGATTTTCGTACATGGAATCCATTTCCGACTTCATGGCTTCAAGCCATTTGTCCCTTTCTGAACTTTTCAGAACATCTTCATAACTGATAGGTTCGTCATCGCTTATGAGTAACACGTCGTTCGATTCACTTATGAGAAATCCGTATCTCTCTGGAATATTGCGTGTCCTATCAGACCTTCGAATAGTTGGTGTTGTTTTAGGTTCAACTGATAGCTCATCATTATGAGTTATTGGTTGTGGGTCTAGACTAAGTGTCTCTATAATGTCTATTGGAGTTTCTTGAACTTCATCAAGTTCAATGTTACTCTCACTGTTTTCTTGTAAAAGAAATTCTTTTTCCAGAAATACAGCATGCCTTGAAACAAACACCTTTTGTTCCAAGGGATGATAGAATTGGTAACCTTTGTTTCCTTAGGGTATCCAATAAATAGACATTTATCAGACTTAGCATCCAATTTGTCTGATACAGTCCGCTTAACATAAGCAGGACAACCCATATCTTAAGGTGAGTTAAGTGAGATTTCTTACTATTCCACGTCTCATATGGAGTAGTAGAGACAACCTTGGTCGGGACTCTGTTTAGCAAGTAAACAGCTGTCTTAAGTGCATAGCCCCAAAAGGATTTTGGAAGAGTTGCATGATTCATCATAGATCTAACCATGTCCATCAAGGTTCGATTGCGCCTCTCAGATACACCATTATGCTGTGGTGTATATGGCGGAGTCCATTGAGATAATATCCCATTGTCCCTAAGATAATCTTGAAACTCTTGACTTAAGTATTCACCACCCCGATCGGATCGAAGTATCTTAATACTTTTGCCAAGCTGTTTCTCTACTTCATTTCTAAACTCTTTGAATTTCTCAAAGCATCAGATTTGTGTTTCATCAAGAACACATTCCCAATCGTGAGTGATCATCGATAAAGGTAATGAAGTAGCTATAGCCTCCTTGTGCAAGAGTTGACATTGGTCCACATACATCAGTATGTATTAGACCAAGCAATTCTCCCACTGGATTACCTTTTCCGGAAAAGGGTAATTTGGTCATCTTGCCTTTTAAGCATGATTCGCATGTATCAAATGAACCGGGTTCAAATGATTTCAGAATTCCATATCGGTGTAATTTGGTCATGCGTTTCTTACTTACATGGCCAAGACGACAATGTCACGTATAGGAGTCTATTCGATTATCTATTCGAGCACGTTTGTTGCTTACTTCGATATTGAAAACGTCACCGGATAAATCTAACGTGTAGATACCATTGCACAAAGTTCGGGTCCCATAAAGACCACGTTTAATGTTATGTAACAACAATTGTTACTAAAAGTTAAATGATAACCCTTTTCATTCAAGCATGAAATAGATACAATGTTCTTTATTAACGAAGGAACAAATAACAATTATCCAATTCTAAGACAAGTCCAATAGAGAGCTTTAGCAAATATGTTCCGATGGCAATAGCAGCATCTTTGCTCCATTTCCAACTCGCAAATTCGCTTCTCCCTTGACGAGTCTTCTTCTATTCCTTAGCCTTGTATGTCATTACATATATGTGAGCTACACCCAGTATCAAGTACCCAGGTGTACGAGGAAATAGAGTGACATTCAATAACAAAGATGCCTGAGAGGATGGGGCAATCGGATGCCTTCTTCTTCAAGGACTCAAGATAAACTTGCAGTTTCTTCGCCAGTGGCCCTCCTTGCCACAGTGATGGCAAGTGCCTTTTGG
>JAGFNQ010008343.1:55160-142797 GCA_024364735.1 Boesenbergia rotunda | reverse complement strand
TCATCAAAACGGATGTTCCAGCTCCTGGATGCTTGCTTCAGTCCATATATGGATCGTCGAAGCTTGCATACTTTGGTTTTATCAACCGATGTGAAACCTTCAGGTTGTATCATGTATACATCCTCAAGCAGGTTTCCATTAAGGAAAGCTTGTTTTCACATTCATTTTTCATATCTCATAATCATAATGAGCTGCTATGGCTAGGAGCATCCGAATGGATTTAAGCATAGCTACTGGCGAATAGGTTTCGTCATAATCAATTCCTTGTTTCTGACAATATCCTTTGCCACTAATCTAGCCTTAAAGGTAACAACATTACCTTGCATGTCGTTTTCTTCTTGAAAACTCACTTGCACGCTATGGGCTTAATCCGTTCAGGTGGGTTAACCAAGTCCCATACTTGATTTTCGTACATGGAATCCATTTCCGACTTCATGGCTTCAAGCCATTGTCCCTTTCTGAACTTTTCAGAACATCTTCATAACTGATAGGTTCGTCATCGCTTATGAGTAACACGTCGTTCGATTCACTTATGAGAAATCCGTATCTCTCTGGAATATTGCGTGTCCTATCAGACCTTCGAATAGTTGGTGTTGTTTTAGGTTCAACTGATAGCTCATCATTATGAGTTATTGGTTGTGGGTCTAGACTAAGTGTCTCTATAATGTCTATTGGAGTTTCTTGAACTTCATCAAGTTCAATGTTACTCTCACTGTTTTCTTGTAAAAGAAATTCTTTTTCCAGAAATACAGCATGCCTTGAAACAAACACCTTTTGTTCCAAGGGATGATAGAATTGGTAACCCTTTGTTTCCTTAGGGTATCCAATAAATAGACATTTATCAGACTTAGCATCCAATTTGTCTGATACAGTCCGCTTAACATAAGCAGGACAACCCCATATCTTAAGGTGAGTTAAGTGAGATTTCTTACTATTCCACGTCTCATATGGAGTAGTAGAGACAACCTTGGTCGGGACTCTGTTTAGCAAGTAAACAGCTGTCTTAAGTGCATAGCCCCAAAAGGATTTTGGAAGAGTTGCATGATTCATCATAGATCTAACCATGTCCATCAAGGTTCGATTGCGCCTCTCAGATACACCATTATGCTGTGGTGTATATGGCGGAGTCCATTGAGACAATATCCCATTGTCCCTAAGATAATCTTGAAACTCTTGACTTAAGTATTCACCACCCCGATCGGATCGAAGTATCTTAATACTTTTGCCAAGCTGTTTCTCTACTTCATTTCTAAACTCTTTGAATTTCTCAAAAGCATCAGATTTGTGTTTCATCAAGAACACATTCCCAAATCGTGAGTGATCATCGATAAAGGTAATGAAGTAGCTATAGCCTCCTTGTGCAAGAGTTGACATTGGTCCACATACATCAGTATGTATTAGACCAAGCAATTCTCCCACTGGATTACCTTTTCCGGAAAAGGGTAATTTGGTCATCTTGCCTTTTAAGCATGATTCGCATGTATCAAATGAACCGGGTTCAAATGATTTCAGAATTCCATATCGGTGTAATTTGGTCATGCGTTTCTTACTTACATGGCCAAGACGACAATGTCACGTATAGGAGTCTATTCGATTATCTATTCGAGCACGTTTGTTGCTTACTTCGATATTGAAAACGTCACCGGATAAATCTAACGTGTAGATACCATTGCACAAAGTTCGGGTCCCATAAAGACCACCGTTTAATGTTATGTAACAACAATTGTTACTAAAAGTTAAATGATAACCCTTTTCATTCAAGCATGAAATAGATACAATGTTCTTTATTAACGAAGGAACAAAATAACAATTATCCAATTCTAAGACAAGTCCAATAGAGAGCTTTAGCAAATATGTTCCGATGGCAATAGCAGCAATCTTTGCTCCATTTCCAACTCGCAAATTCGCTTCTCCCTTGACGAGTCTTCTTCTATTCCTTAGTCCTTGTATGTCATTACATATATGTGAGCTACACCCAGTATCAAGTACCCAGGTGTACGAGGAAATAGAGTGACATTCAATAACAAAGATGCCTGAAGAGGATGGGGCATCGGATGCCTTCTTCTTCAAGGACTCAAGATAAACCTTGCAGTTTCTTCGCCAGTGGCCCTCCTTGCCACAGTGATGGCAAGTGCCTTTTGGTGCCTTTTTAATCCTTTTGTCCTTAGTTAACTTATTGGTGTCCAAAATGGAACGTAAATTCAGAGAAGACATGATCGAGTGATTATCCTAGAAATACAAATTGAGCTTATGTGAGAAGAATGATTAAGAATGCATCAACATACATTAATTAAATCCTATTTATTTATCGAATTGAATAACCCTTTTTATCAATTCGGGAGATCGTAGGAACATCTCCAAATAGGTTGATATCCAACCATAGATCAGAACAACCATGGCTGTGGCCATCAAGTTATTCTTAGCTATAAAGGTAGGTAATTATACCAATTACATATCACATATATGTAACTATCACTTTATGCTATCAACTAATTGAATGTTTGCATAAATCATTGGGTTGTTAACTCATTAACAAGTATGCAACAATATACATAGCACCCAACTGCACCTCTCTTTACATCGACCTTGGCTGTGGCACAACAAATCCATGCTCCAAGCTTAAGGCTGACCCATTAATCAAGAAATAGTTTTAATATGGTTGGAGCTCATTCAACCGTTTAGTCAAGCTTGGATGTGTCCAACAACCAAAACTAAGGATTGACCTCTGACTCCAACTATATTAATCATAAACTAATTCCATGGTTTGAACATGTTGAGGTTCAAGCCGGGCATGGATGTGTCCATCAACCCAAACGAGAAACAAAACTCCGGTTCAAACCATATTAATGGAAGGTGTTGTCCTTAATATTTTGTAAGGGGTTTTGGGTCTCATTCTTTCTTTTCTAAGCACATTCATGACATATAATTATGTCATGTACTAACGATTTCCTTAATAAAGTATGTATGTGACTTAATTTATCAAGTCACATTAATTGAATTAGGAACCGGATTTTCTAATTCTAATTTCATACTTTATTTAAGGAATTATTTTGGGAAACAATTTCCTAAATTGTCATAATCAATTTCGGAAATAATATGTTTAAGACTTTGATTTCTCTAAATCAAATCTTATTAAATTAAGAGACAGATTCCCTTAATTCAACCACATATTATATTCATGAAAATCTTATTTACGAAGACTCCATAGGAAACCATTTTCCTAATTAATTTTGGAGACAACAATATGTAAGAGCATCACCTCTTAAATCAAATAAGGAAATTATCGTTTGAGAATCACCTCAAAATTTCCAAGATTTGATTACATATTTTATTTATAGATTTATTAATTTCAACAAATTATTTTCTTTGGGTGGCTCCCCGAGGCTCAGATACCCAAAAAAAGGAATTTGTTGTAAATCTAATTTGGTCCGCTCCCCGAGGCGTAACCAAATTAAACATGACAATTTTATTCAAAATAGGAAATTAAATTACAACAACTAACTTTAAATTGGACGGCTCCCCGAGGCTCAATCCAAAATAAAGAATTTTGTTAATAATTTAAAACCAATTCGAATTTAATTGTCAATTAATAATTCATAAATTTGTCTAGACTTCTTGAAAGAAAGTGCCCAAAATTGCGAGATTTCATAATAGATTTTCAGAATAATTGTAAGTTTCTGGTACAAAGAAAACTTATATATTTTCAAAATTGAAAAATTTCCAAAATAGGAAATTTCCAAAATTGGAAAGTTTCCAAAAATGGGAAGTTTTCACAATTATCATAAAATTTCAGAAACTAGGATATTTCAAACGTTTGCGAAATTTCATAAGGATTTCCAAACTTTGAAATTCCTAAATCTAAAATTTATTATAATTGAAAAGTTTCCATAATTGGAAAATTTTTCCAAAATTGAGATCATGACAAAGTTTTCCAGAAAATAATTATATGATTATGTCGAACACTAACCGGCTTTGATACCACTGTTGGGACCGGGTGCATGTTGACATGGATACGGGTTCGTAATTTTAAAATTTAATTACGTGCAGCGGAAGATTTAGCATAAATAATTTCTCAAATTATTTTAACCACGTATCTAGCATGCAACCTTATATTGTGGAGACATGATCATACAATTAAAATTTTGCAGAAAGTAAACTAATTTACTTAATACCTCGCGTAACTCATAGAAAGGGACGAGATCCAACCGTAGCGTCCCTTGGAAGCTCCGCCTCTATTCGCGTCCACGCCGAGTTTTCTTCGGGATGACTTCGCAAAGCCACGAGTTTCGTGCCGACAAGAACTACTAGATTCTCCAAAGGCACGATAAGAATATCAAGAGAGAGAGATGGAAACTAACCACCAAACGAAAAACGAAATCAAGATTCCGGGAGGAAGGAAGGAGTCGCGACCCGCTTATTCTTCTTCTTCGGCACCTTCTTAGTGGAGGTGGCTCACGGCAACCCTAAGGGAGCCCTCTAGGGCCGGCGCCAACTAGAGGAGGGAGAGGGAGAGAAGGAGAGGAAAAGAGGCTAGGCAAGAATCCTTGATCACTTGAATTGATTTCCAAGCCTTGCCTTTGCACCTTTATATAATATCCTCTTTATCGCCAAGTCTCCTTTTTAACGGAATAAATTTTTCATAAGAAATTTATCTTATAAATTTTTCTATGAATTATTCCGTTAAGCCAAGTTTTTATTATAACTTAATTTATAATAAAAACAACCATGTCTCCCCTTTTATTATGGAATAAATTTTACAAGAAATTTATCTTATAAATTTCTTATGAATTATTCCGTTATGCCAAGTTTTTTATTATAACTTAATTTATAATAAAATAAACCATGTCTCCCCTTTTATTATGGAATAAAATTTACAAGAAATTTATCTTATAAATTTTTCTTATGATGGAAAAATCAATTCATAATTGATTTTATAAAATAAAATAAACCAATCCATGGTTCATTTTAATTTCCATAAAAAGAATAAATTTCTATAAATTTCTTTATCATGGTAAATCAATCCATTATTGATTTATAAAATAAAATAAACCAATCCAAGGTTTATTTTAATTTCCATGAAAATAAATTTCTTTATATAAATTTCTTTATCCATAATTTTATAAAACAAACCACGCGCGGTTTATTTTATAATTTGAACCAAACAATTTGGTTCTCCCTCTTATTGTGGCCGGCCAAACCAAAGAGAGTGGGGACCCTCTTTGGCCGGCCAAATCCAAGCCGTCACCTTACGAATTAAACCCATTTAATTCGTCCAATAAGCCTTCAAAAGACTTAGCCATTTTATGCTTCCGTTGCGTCTCTGAAAATTCAGATTCGACTTATCTCTCTTGATCGGAAAATCTAATTTTCAACTCGTTTTAAATCCCTCGGATTACTCGTAGTGCATGTGACTAAATAGGCTTTCGATTTATGTTGGTCGTCTATAATCAACCAATTATAGAACGATCATGAGTAGCACCTAGTAGTGCATCATGATCCCCAATTAATCGAAAGATCAACGGTTGACCTCAGATATAATTCTGAAACCCTTCAGCAGCTCTAATGAATCGTGCCTCATTCCCTTCACCATCTTATACCCACTTGGTTCAGGACATGGTCTATATGTGTCAGTCCCCACTAGGCTGACTACGTCACACCTAGCCCAAGTAATGTCTTTCTCGTCCAATGGATTCTAATTACTCTCATGTATTTCAGAGACTCATACTCTGAACATGTCATGCTCTGGCCAGAGTCTTTGAGTAACAATCCAACGATAGGCCTTGGGTATACATCCCCTCGCAAGGAGTGGTGAATCCTTTGTAGGTTGTTCAAACATCTTCGGGCACTTCGGCTTATACCCAACCATCATGGGTCCACACCTCCTTGGAGATGATTGCTTAAGATGTCAAAGTATAAGTCTTCATGACCAAGATGACTTGAATACCGCAAGTCAAACGAACATCACACTTAAGCTGCAGTAAGAACTTCATTGACATATCTATATGTAGATTACCATATGAAGTTTTACAGCTAGTCACTCCAATGAACTAGTTCCCTTAACTAGTATTCATGTTTATCTCCGGACATCTCAATGTCACCAGCTAGTGAGAATCAGCTGATTAGAGAATAACCCATGCTAGTCTCAACAGAATTGATAGTGTCCCTATTTATCAATTCATCGACTAGGGACAATTTCAATACTTCACAATTGCACATGTAGAGATAATCACTAGTTGTGAATTCATCACAAATTCTCTCATGCTGTGAATTGTATTGCGGACATTCAGTAAATGAGTTTAAGATCTCAATCAAATACACGAACATGTATACTCAAATAGTGAATATTCATTTATTAAAGTAAATGATTACAATTATAAGGCGATTGCCTTAGGACACTTCTCTCATATTACTAACAATTTGTGGCTCAAATAATAAGGGATATTTAAATGAATTCAATCGATTGATTAGACATATTTGGATCGGTCACCAGACCGATCCACAAAGGAATTTCGTACCAACTTTCCTGATTGATCACCAGACCGATCCAGCCAACACCAATACCACTCCAAGTTAAGAGAACGGGCCTGCAGCCTTCTCTGACTCATGCTCAGTCCCCCGGACCAAGACTCTGTGCCCAGTTTCACTCACCGGGACTTCAACCTAGCCCTCCAAGCAAGGACCTGGCTTCACTCACCAGGATTTCATCCAACCTAGCTTCCCAAGCTAGGACCTGGCCCTCCAAGCTAGGGTTTCATCCAACCTGGCTTCCCAAGCTAGGACCTGGCCCTCTAAGCTAGGGTTTCATCCAACCTAGCTTCCCAAGCTAGGACCTGGCTTCACTCACCAGACTTTCATCACCTAGCTTCCCAAGCTAGGACCTGGCTTCACTCACTAGGCTTTCCATCACCTAGCTTCCCAAGCTAGGACCTGGCTTCACTCACCAGGATTTCCTGCCCAGTCCCCGACCAGGACTTAACCCAAATTTGCTCAACCAAACTTAAATCGTTGTCAACACCAAAACAACAATCGGATCAGACTGCATCAACAATCTCCCCCTTTTTGTTGTTTGACAATCCGATTTAAGTTTAGGTATTAAATCAATTGAAGTTCATTCAATTTTCATAAGGGAATCAAGATCCTCCCCCCATAATAACCTCAAACTTAATCAATCATTCCCTCCCCCTTTGTCAAACATCGAAAAGGGATGGTCATTAAGTTTTAACATAACTCCCCCTCAATCAATGGTCTCTCCCCAAACTCAAAATAATCAAAGATAAATTTTGAATTGCATATGAGAGGTATATACCATAAATGTATCATGGCAACAATGTATATGCATCATGCGGCAATAAGTGTGAATTGTACATGAAACCATATACAGAATTATATTATGGTCAACATGTATATGTTTCATATGACAAGTAGGAAATGCAGCTGTATCCAACACATAATCCTGATTAGTCTCCGTGACCAATGAGATTCGTTGATTATTCAATACAGAATTATGTATTATTAGTCTGGGGAGCGATCAGATTTCAGAAAAATTCTTAAAACTCTGATACGTTCCTGATCAGACTGCATTAACAATTTGCATCCCACAATAGGGGTGTAGACTCCATTAATATACGATATTTCAGAAAGATTTGTGAAACACGGCATCAAGAACAAAAGTCATGACTCAACAAACCCTTTCTTATGAATTTGAACATTCCAACATAGGTTTGTATCAAATCAATATTGAGTTTTGTTCCAAGTATGATTAGGATGTTCCAATTATACTTGGTTTGTATCGGACTTGTTTGTAGTATGCCTTAACCATAAACCTAACTCTTGATGATTTACCAATTTCGAATCAGTTAGGGAGTCTACTGATCAGACTTGATATAATCGGTCATCAGACCGAAGAGAATGGTCCCTGATCGGTCATCAGACCAATCAGAGTGAGGCCTGATCGGTCGGTGAACCGATCAGGTTTCTGATCAGAAGGGTTTCTGAAATATTTCAGAAACTCTGCGTTTCAACTTCTAATCCTCTTAGAGTTAACCCCTTTGATCAAAAGAAAGGTTTTCCTTAGCCAAAACATATTTCTCTATATTAATAAAGAAAAACATCAAGGGCATGTTCAAATTTGTTCAAAATATTTATCAATTCCATAATCCCTAACTTTGTCCCTTCAAGAATCAAGATTTTCTAAAAACAAAATTGTATCAAAGCATAATCAGTATGTTCTAAGAATGATCATTAAGTTCTGAACGTGTTTAATCCAACCAATTTTGATAACCCATAGCTCTAAGGTCCTGAACAACTAAGTATTAGGCATATGATAACATACCAGGTTTGAATAACTAAGTCATAGCTCTTAAGTTCATGTTCTTTATCTAATGATGTATGATGAAATTTCCATAGTGATCTTTGAATCAATACTAATTAATGTGTCGATACTTGTTCTTTAACATGCATTCATGTTCTATGACACACATAGGAAGGTTTTTGCTTACTAGATCATGTTCATGTTTATTCCAAACAATTTAGATAATCTAATCTATACTTAAGTACTAATACATTGATAACTCACTTAATATTAGGCATATGGAAAACATCAGATTTGATATTAGTTGGGTGGGAAACCAAACAAGTCATATACCTTGAATACTAAATTTTGAAACATCCTAAGCTATGTGTAAAGCATTAATGTTTGTATAATACATTCATGTTGTAAAACACATACAAGAAAGTGAACTCCTTAGGCTTGAGATAAGGCATATCATAAACCATAAATTGCAGTAAAACACAAATTGCAACAATAAAACCAATTGTCCTAAGCAATCCATGGCAACCACAAGTTATGTGTTAGTCTAAACCAATCATGTGAATTTGAGGGAATGGTAAGCACATTCCTAACTAGGAATGGCTAGGTGTTTGGAGCACCAAATATCAACCACCCATGTTGATAGATGCTCCCCCTCAACCAATGCTTATACAATTCTAAAGATAGAAGTTTTAGGTACCCAAATTTTGGGACCTCATGCATCAACAATGAATGACTTAGGCACCCATGCCTTAGTCATTTTCTTTTTGACTTTTTGACCCCTAGAACCATTTGATGATCTAAATTGGGTTCTTGACATTAATGATACAAAGGTTGGTTCTTTAGGTCGGTAACTCATACCGGCCTTGTTGTAAACCGCCCTTTGGGAGTTTAGGATCATATCCAAGGTTTTGGAGCTAGTTGAAAACTTTTCAAGAATATTCTTGAGATTTTCAATTTGCTCCTTAGTATCTTGTTTTCATTTTCAATGGATTCATCATGCAAATCATTAATTACCTCATCCTTAGAGGTTTTCAACTTCTCTACTTCCAATTCTAATGATTTTACTTTGACCTTAGATTTCTTAAGCAACCTAGTTAAACATGCTATTGTCCTATAGAATTTGTCTATCTCGGGAGAGATTACCTCTTCATCATCCGAAGATGATGAAGGCGCGGTTGAGGAGCTACTCGCTTCCTCTACACTTTCCTCTTCACTTGAATCTTCTAAGGCCACTAGAGCCACATGACAGTAGGTCTTCTCCTCCTCTTCTTCCTTCTTCTTCTCCTTCTTCTTCTTGTTGTCACCTGCCACTAAAGTAAACCCTTTCTCCTTTGGGCTTTTGTTAGAGATCTTATGCAGTTCTATTTCACAAAATAGATCTTCTAACTTAACAAAAGATAAATCCTTGGAAACCTTGTAGGCATCCACCATGGATGACCACAAAGTATTCCTAGGGAAAGATTTGAGGATATACCTTACAAGATCTCGGTTTTCCACCTTTTCATTGATGGAATGCAAGCCGTTGAGGATCTCTTTGAATCTTCCATGGAGTTCACTTACCTTTTCATTTTCTTCCATGGAAAGGTTTTGAAGTCGGCTGAGAAGGAGATCCTTCTTGGCTGTCCGGGTTTCATGAGTGCCTTCATGGAGCTCAATGAGCTTGCTCCATAGGTCTTTAGCACTTGTGAAGGGACCAACTTTAACTAGTTGGTCTTTGGTCATCCCACATTATAGTGTGACCACGGCTTTAGCATCGGCTTCTCCCTTCCGGACTTGCTCAGACGACCACATGGAGAAGTCTAGGTCTTTTCCCTCAACATCCTTTAGAGGAGAGAAACCCTCCTTCACAGCGAACCACATGGAGATGTTCGTCTTGAGGTAATACTCCATCTTCGACCTCCAATATTGAAAATCTGTGCCATCGAAGAGTGGAGGTCGGCTGGTGCTAAACCCTTCTCTTCCCATGGCCATCTTGTTGTAAGCTCTCGGATGTTAAGCCGTTTGAAACACAGCCCCAAGCTCTGATACCACTTGTTGGTGCTTGGATGGCTAGAGGGGGGGTAAATGTAGCCAGACACAAGTTCTTTTCGCTTTTAGGGTTTCTGCACTTGAATGTTAGTAGCAACAACGGAAGCAAAAACAAAACAGAATATAAATGCAGAAATGAAAAACAAACTAAAAACGCTAACAAGGATCGTTTACAAGGTTCGAGGATAACTTGCCCCTACTCCTTGGTGTGCCCTTAAGGTGGGCGATCCCTTGATCGTCGGCAGATCAAGCCCCGAAAAATCCGGATAGAATGGAACCTCCTTCTCGGTGGTGTAGCCTCTCCACAGCGTTTCAAAATGAATGAAGTATTAAGTACAGAGAAACACGAGAAGGAATCTTACAGAGCACTTAGGACAGCGAGAACATAAGCGAACTCCTCACCGAGCTCCACTCTGCACAGATCTCACGCAAGAACTCCCTGCTCTTCGTGTCTTCTTGCTGATGGACTCGCCGAGCTCCTTGTTTCTTCCCAGTGCTCAAGTATCAGAATGTTGCTCAAGATTCATAATTGCTTGCTCAAAGAGATAATCAAAATTGTCGCAAGAGCACAAGTGTTGTAGCCAAAGAAGAGTTCTTCCGATCTAATGCAGAGACTTCTTCGCCACCAAGCCCTTAAGCCTCTACTCACTGAACGCCAGGTCACAGCCACCTCTCTGCAGCTCCCAGCTACTCAACTGCATCTTCCCAGCTATCCTGACCTCTCTTGGACTCCCTGAGCTCCTCTCAGCCAAGCCCTGGTCAGCATCTCAGTGGCGCAGTCGTCCGTTGAAATCTGAGAAGGAAAACTGCCAAACCTGATCAAGCAAAAGCCTCCATTTGACTCCCCTTGAGTGAACCTGAGTTATCTGCACACTTAGTAGGTCATTAGCACAGCAAATCAACAGAGGATCAAATATTAGAAGGCTCAGAACAAAGATCAGTAGTGTATCAGTAGCAATCAAAATGCGTTCAGAACTCTGACAACGTTTTTGAATTAATGCTATCAGCTACTGATCGGTCACCAGACTGATCAGAGTGACCCCAGTCCGATCAAGCTCCAGCCTGATTGGTCTCGAGTGAGAAATCTGGGATCGCAAACCCATCTATGATCGGTCACCCTGATCGATCAAAGCTCAGGGATCGGTTACCAGTCCGATCCTCACTTTGCTGGGTTTCCTCAGCTCTTACCAGTCACATAGCACTGATCGGCCACCTGACCGATCAGGTTGTGCCCTGATCGATCTGGTGACCGATCAGGCCACTCCCTGACCGATCAGGATCCAGTCTGATCGATCCGAGTGAGAAACCATGCGACAGTTGATTGTTCAGGCTGATCGATCAAGGTTTCTAACGAAACCTACTGACCACTCCCTGATCGTTCACTAGAATGATCAGGAGCCGAACTGAAAAGCTTCTGTTCTCTCCCTGATCGGTCACCACACCGATCAGGAGCCGATCAGTAGCCTAACAAAGTTTTCTGTCCTCTTCCTGATCGGTCAACTGACCGATCAGACATATCTGCATCGGTCACCAGACCGATCCACAAAGGAAGTTCATGCCAACTTCCCTGATTGATCACCAGACCGATCCAGCCAACACCAATACCACTCCAAGTCAAGAGAACGGGCCTCCAGCCTTCTCTGACTCGTGCTCAGTCCCCCGGACCAAGACTCTGTGCCCAGTTTCACTCACCGGGACTTCAACCTAGTCCTCCAAGCTAGGACCTGGCTTCACTCACCAGGATTTCATCCAACCTAGCTTCCCAAGCTAGGGACTGGCCCTCCAAGCCAGGGTTTCATCCAACCTAGCTTCTTAAACTAGGACCTGGCCCTCCAAGCCAGGGTTGCATCCAACCTAGCTTCCCAAGCTAGGACCTGGCCCTCCAAGCTAGGGATTCATCCAACCTAGCTTCCTATGCTAGGACCTGGCTTCACTCGCCAGGCTTTCATCACCTAGCTTCCCAAGCTAGGACCAGACTTCACTCACCAGGATTTCCTGCCCAGTCCCTGATCAGGACTTAACCCAAATTCGCTCAACCAAACTTAAATCATTGTCAACACCAAAATAACAATCGGGTCAGACTGCATTAACAAGGACGACCTTTTTGCACGTGGGTGGTACGGTTCCGTACGATAACGAAGTGCTGCTCATCTGAAAAGTGTTCTCTACTTTCTCTCTCTTATTCTGCTACATTCTGTAAAGAGGAAGATCACCACTGTACAGGTTTCTCCACCTGAAGGAGAATTTTTTATAGTGGAAGTGGTGTACGGCGTGGATCCTTGGATTAATCACCCATCTGGGTGGATACCAAGTAAAACATTCGTTGTTAGCATTGTTCTTATTTTCCTTTACATATTATTATTTCCGCTGCGCTAACAAACTTGTAGAGAAACGACCGAAAGAGTGTTATTCACCCCCCTCTAGCACGCCACATCGATCCATCAGTTGGTATCAGAACCGGTTCGTTTCGGAAGAACTCACCGTCAACCGGAGCAAGTATAATAGCGTTTCAAGAGGGATACTCTACTGCACGACCACCCTTCTTCGATGGGAACGACTTCGCGTACTAGAAAGGTAGGATGAAATATTATCTTATGAACGATATTGAGAATTGGATTAGTATTGTAGATGGTTTCGACGCACCCATTGATGAAAGAGGGGAACCGACACCAATGAGATCCTGGTCGAAGGAGGTAATGAAGAGGGTGCAGTCAAATGTCAAGGCCACCACCACACTGCAGTGTAAGCTCTCAAAGGAGCAACTGAACAAGGTGGGACCGTTCAAGAGCGCCAAGGAATTGTGGGACAAACTGGTGGAAATAAATGAAGGTTAAACGAATCCAAAAGAGCAAAGAAGGACTTACTCGTGGCCCAACTCCAATCCCTCTCCATGAAGACCAATGAGACTGTCAGCCAGCTGCATGGAAGGGTAAAGGAGGTAATCAATGAGCTCCACGTGATTGGTGAAAAGATCAAGAACCGGGATATCGTCAAGTATGTTCTATAAGCCTTCCCAAGAACCACCTTGTGGGCATTCATGGTTGATGCATATAAGGTATCAAGGGATTTGTCCATAGTTAAATTAGATGATTTATTCTGTGAATTTGAACTTCACGAGCAAGCTAACGTCTCGGCCAAAGAGAATGGTATTGCCTTTATTGCAAAAAGGAGAAGGAGAAGAAGAAGGTGGCCTACTCTTCCTCATCCGATTCAGAGGAATTCAGCGCCTCTATGGGTAGCGACCAAGAGGCATTCATGGTAAGAAAGATGCGTAAGGCTTTCAGAAATTTTTCTAACAAATCATATGCTAGGAAAGGGTCCAAAGGCAAGGGTAAGTCAAAGGATATCATCTGCTACAACTGCCACCAAAAGGGACACATGAAGAACGAGTGCCCTCAACTAAAGAAAAGAGATGAAAAGAAGGAGAAGAAGAAGAAAGGAGACAAGAAGAGGTCGAAGGGAAAGGAGAAGGGTGCCACTAACCTCAAGGCGACCTAGGATGACCCATCATCTTCGGAGGAGGAAGAAGAGCAAGTTTCACACTTTGCTCTCATGGCGATGAACCACTCAGATTCATCAGATGATGAAAGGAGTTCAAGCAGTGAAGATGAGAGCACCTCTTCATCATCATCCGAGTCAGAAGCTTCGGTAAGTGAGGTATACCACTTACCCTCCTCTACTTTGGTTAAGTTATTTCTAGCACTAACATGGATTTAGCTAAGGCTAGAAGTAAGATTAAGGAATTAAAAGAAGAGATTGTCATACTTAGAGTAGAATCTACCAAACTTAAGGAAGACTTACATGCTAGTTCTCTTACATCACATGCTTCATGTTTTGAAACTGAAAATAGGGAACTAAAGAAAAAAAGGTAGATGACCTCACAAAGGCCCTTAGGAAATTCCAAGTAGGCTCTAGCAACCTAGATATGATAATCAACAGTCAAAGGGTCGTTTATAACAAGACCGGTTTGGGATATAGGCCAAAGACAAAGGAAGTGGCCTTTGTATCACTCACGGGTAGGATTGGTGCATCTAAGAGACAAGGGGTTAAGGGAAACACCAAGAGGGCATGGGTACCTAAAAGATTTCTAAATGATGCTTATGGATCAAAAATTTAGGTACCAAAAAAGTATGTTTTTCATGTTGTATAGGTAAGGTGAAGGAGGCCTCAACTATGTGGATAGTAGATAGTGGATGCTCAAGACACATGACCCGAGATGTGAGCAAGTTCACTACTATTAACTACTTAAAAGAAGGAACGGTCTCCTTTGAAAATAGTGAAAAATTGAGAATTATTGGTAGGGGCACCATTGAGGTATCTGCCACAATTTCTATACATAAGGTACTCCTAATTAAAGATATGAAGTTTAACTTTCTTAGTGTGAGTCAGTTATGTGATGCAGGCTTTAGAGTTGAATTTCATGCTAGGAAGCGCATAATTAAACATAATGATTCAAATAATATCATATTAGAAGGGTATAGAGAGGCAAATTTGTATTATCTTGATCTTGCTTTTGCTACTAACAATTTGGCAAGTGTTTCATATCTAAAGAAGAAAAAGGGTGGTTGTGGCACCGGAGGCTTGCACATGTAAACATGAGAAGCATTGCAAGAGTGGCCAAGGAAGAGTTGGTGAAGGGGCTACCCATGATCAAGTATGAGAAGGCCAAATTGTGTGATACATGCCAAGAGGGTAAGCAATCAAAATCATCACGCAAAGGTAAAACCCTAACCACTACTACTTTACCATTAGAGCTCTTGCATATCGATTTATTTGATTGTCATAGTACTCCCTCACTTGTAGGGAGTAAATATTGTTTAGTTATAGTAGATGATTTTTCTAGGTTTACTTGGATTTTCTTCATGAAACATAAGGACGATACCTTAGAACTCTTCATAGGATTTAGTAAAAGGGTACAAAACAAAAAACATCTCAAAATTAACCGAATTAGGAGTGACCACGGTGGGGAGTTTCAAAATTCAAATTTCACACAATTTTGTGTCGAAAATGGATACAAGCATGAATTTTCATGCCCAAGGAATCCTCAACAAAATAGGATAGTTGAGAGAAGAAACCGAGCCCTACAAGAAGCTAATAGGACTGTGCTTAATGCATATTCCCTTCCTAGCTACTTTTGGGCCGAAGCGGTTAACACCGCTTGCTATATTCAAAATTGGGTGTTGGTACATAGGTTTCTAGGAAAAACACCTTTTGAATTATGGAATGGGAGAGTACCACAAGTTCATTACTTTAGGGTCTTTGGATGTAAAGTCTACATTCTAAATACTAAAGATGGCCTAAGGAAGTTTAAGTCAAAAGCAGATGAAGGAATTCTAATAGGGTACTCATTAACTAGTAGGGGTTATAGAGTTTACAACAAGAGGACAAAAGTGATTGAGGAGTCCTCAAATGTTAAATTTGATGAATCAACAAATACCTACCCTAGAAAAGCCTCAGTTGATAAGGATATGGAAGAAGTCCAACCCCTTACCCAAAGAATCCAAGACCTACATTTGGAGGGTAATGATCAAGGGGGAGTAAGAAGTATCCTAGAGGATGAGGAAGAAGGAGTCAATGAACTCACAACCTCTAGACCCTTGAGACATCACCAAGATCACCCTATTGACCAAATAGTGGGTAATGTCACTCAAGGAGTAAGGACTAGATCCTATTTTAGGGACCAAACCAGTCAAATAGCTCTAATCTCTCAATTAGAACCTAAGACTATTGATGAAGTATTGGGAGATGTGGATTGGGTCTTAGCCATGTAAGAAGAGCTAAATCAATTTGAAAGGAGTGAGGTTTGGGAGTTGGTCCCTAGGCCAAATGATTGCACCATTGTGACCACAAGATGGGTCTTTAGGAACAAGCTAGATGACCAAGGCAAAATCACTAGGAACAAAGCTAGATTGGTAACTAGGGGGTTTAACTAAGTTGAGGGATTAGACTATGATGAGACTTATGCCCCCGTAGCTAGATTAGAATCTATTAGAATTCTACTAGCCTATGCCGCTCACATGGGTTTCACACTTCACCAAATGGATGTGAAGTCGGCATTCCTTAATGGGATCATTAAGGAAGAAGTCTATGTAGAATAACCCCCTGGGTTTGAAGACCCTAATTATCTAAGACATGTTTACAAATTGAGAAAAGCTCTATATGGATTGAAACAAGCTCCCCGGGCTTGGTATGAAAGGCTTTCTTCATTTCTAGTGTCTAAGGGGTTTAGGAGAGGAACAATTGACCCTACATTATTCCTAAAATCTAAGGATAAGGATATATTTGTTGCCCAAGTGTATGTAGATGATATCATTTTTGGGTCAACAAATAATGACTTTCTACAAGAATTCATCAAATGTATGGAAGATGAATTTGAGATGAGTCTTGTAGGAGAGTTAACCTTCTTTTTAGGCCTTTAAGTTAAGCAAACTAATGAAGGAATACATGTTTTTCAAACCAAGTATGCTAAGGAGATGTTAAAGAAATTTGGCTTAGAAAATGCTAAGGTAGCATCTACCCTCATAGGAACCAATGTGAAGATGGATAGTGACCTTGAAGGGAAAATGTTAGACTCTAAGCAATATATGAGCATGATTGGTAGCCTACTATATCTAACCGCTAGCAAACCCGATATACTTTTTGCGGTAGGTATGTGTGCAAGGTACCAATCTTATGCCAAAGAGTCTCATTTAGTTGTAGTCAAGAGGATCCTAAGGTATGTTAAAGATACCCTCAATGCCGGACTTTGGTATCCTAGAACCCCTAGTGTTGATCTTATTGGATACACCGACTCGGACTATGTGGGTTGTAAGCTAGATAGGAAGAGCACTAGTGGAGGGTGTCAATTCCTTGGGTCTTCTTTAGTTAGTTGGAGTAGTAGGAAACAATCATGCGTTGCCCTATCAACAACTGAGGCGGAATATGTGGCAATGGGTGGGTGTGTTTCCCAACTCCTTTGGATCATGCACACTTTAGAAGATTATGAGTTACATTATACCAAGGTCAAAGTCTTGTGTGATAATGTAAGTACAATCAACTTGACCAAAAATCCGGTTCACCACTCTAGGACAAAACACATTAAAGTGAAACATCACTTCATTAGAGACCATGTGGCAAGGGGAGACATAAAACTATACTATGTTGAATCCAAGTCGAACCTAGCCGACATCTTTACCAAGCCTCTTTACGAATCGGAGTTTATATCCTTAAGAAGAGGCCTTGGGATATGTTTTGTAGAAGTATAGGATGAACTTTGGGGTATTAGCTTTGAAAAAGTGTGCTTGATCCATTAGGGTGATACATTTAGTTCACTTGTGCTTGTGGCATATTGTTGAATCATTAAAAGTATCAAAATATGAAAACTAGACCAACTATGGGGAAGGCAAGTGTTTAATCAATGGACACTTTGCCCAAAGATCATAGTTGGACATTTTAAACTTTTGAAAACCAGTTTATGACTCTTATACTTTGCCATGTTTTTAAAAGTTATATGATTGCAAAATTAGATTGTAAGTTTGATACAAAACTTAGTGATTTTAAAGGTTTTTGGATTCTTATCAAAAGTCATACATATTTAAAATTTTATATGGACTAATATTTTTTCCTTGATAGAGTATATCATTTCAAACATGTCTGCAAGTTTTTAGAATTTTTAGAATTTTCTGAATTTTTCTGGAGGTTTCTGAATTTCGGCACAGAAGATGAAATTTGCCACTGACAGAGTATCAGTCAACTGCACCATGGGCAGTCGACTGGCACGTCTGGTTTCAGCTTCTGTGAAAAGTTTCAGAAATCAAACCTTCTCTCATTTGATGCCCTAGGGTTGAGTTTCTTGAGGCAATCATTTTGATGGTGTCAAAGGGGGAGAATGGGTGGTTTAAGTTAGAATTTTAATGGATGGTTTAAGGTACCTTATCTAACTTAGACCTTGGATGATTAAAAATGAGAGAAGACATAGATTAAGGGGGAGGTTACCTCTTAGGTTTTGATATGCCTTACATTTTTAATGGTGTTTAGTGTTAAGTGGAAACTTAACTTGGATTATGATTAGAATTGAAAATGGGAGGAGACATGGATTAAGGGAGAGGTTACGTCTTAGGATTACTATGTCTTATTTTTTCAATTGCTATCTATTGTTACTATTATTGTTGGTTGTTGCTTATCTCTAAACTTAAACATATTGCCACACATCAAAAATGGGGAGATTGTTGAGGCAATCAGCCCTTAAATGATTGGAAGATCATGGTTTTGATGTGTGTGGGTGAATATGTTTAAGGTTAGAGTGTTATGTTGTATTTGATGTGTGTGATTGAGTTTGCAGGACTTGGAGAATCACACATGGTGGACATATCCAAGGGACGAGAGACGAGGGAGGAGGATTCAAAGGGCAAGCCTAGAAGTGGACTTTAAGGGCACACATGAAGGGTGGCATGGAGGCAAGCCAAGGGAGGCTTGTGTGTGTATCCGAGGGACGAGAGCCAGAGGAAGATGACTTCAAGGGGCGAGCCAAGGAGTGAACCTGAAGGCATACGTGAAGGAGTATGTGAAGATTGGCTAGGAGTGAGTGGGCAGTCGACTGGCCAGAGGGCAGTCGACTGCCAAAAGTCACAGAAGGTTTTCAGCCTTCTACCAGTCGACTGTGTTGGAGCAATCGGCCCTAAGATGGTCCGGAGTGACCATAAGTTTTGATGTTTGGGCAAAGGGTTTAAGTTAGGTTTACCCTTGTTTACTTATATGTGTATGTTGAGTGCGCAGGTTGTACATGTTACACATATGGACTTGACTGGACGGCCTCGGTACGGTGAAGGATGACATGGATGCAAGCTGGAGGCTTGCGTGCGCATCCGAGGGACCTTGGTGAGCAGGGACGATGAGCTGATGGGCGCGGACTTCTAGGCATGCGTGAAGGATGGCATGGAGGCAAGCTGGAGGCTTGCGTGCATCCGAGGGACGGGAGTCGAAGATGAAGAGGGCGCGAAGGCAACAGTCGAGGCTGCGGAGGAGGAGTCAGTCAAGTCGTGAGGGTACGAGTGCAGTGTGATTGTACTCGGGAAATCCTATGGTTTGAGTGCGGAGTGGAATGTACTCAGGATGGGTAACCTTAGGTGGGTGAGTAGACCAGTTGACTGGCCTGGGGGCAGTCGACTGATGGAACTCACAGAATGGTCTCAGCCCTGGGACCAGTCGACTAGTAGGTGGCTGGTGAGTTGGCCAAAATTCGAACATTGGGGTGCAACGGTCGAATTTGGCTGGCACCAGTCGACTGCCCTGGGGGCAGTCTGATAGATGTGTATACTGAAAGACATGCTTCTTTTATATATATGAACATCTTTATTTTGAAAAGAGAATCACAACTACACTAGGTGCCTGTTTATATTAGTACATGCATGAAGTCCAATTACTTTGCATTATAGATAACATGGTGTGTGGTGTCACACGGAAGATCATGTTATCAGTTCCTTGCTTAGTATAAATAGAGGCCCACAACCGAGATGGAATTGGACAACTCATCGGAATGGTTGTAGTGTAATTAGGTGTGGTTGGTCTTGACCATAGGATTACACTAGTGTGCTTTGAGTACATTGAGCAGGACCAAAACACGAGGCTATCTAATTTGTACTGACTCGATAATTGGATAGGACCTCAGACTTTATTATGGAGTACGATCCCTTAATCCCGATATAATAACGGGCATATATTATTAACTATTATTTCTTTAATTTACCAATGGGCGAGATCTATTCTGTTAGATCGATAGTCCCGGTAAGTTGGGAGATAATATTAATAATATGATGTGCCGTTGATTATTGACGGAATCCGTGTCCTGGTGAGTCGGGTTGATGATGCCCTCTTGATGAGCTCGAAAGATTCATCATGCTAAACCCTGCAGGTGGATTTGATCCGGCATGATGATAAGGTCGAGTGGTACTAGTCAAGGATCCAGAAGTTAATTAATTTAAATTGTCAGTAATTTAATTAATTAATGGGCATTCGAAATCTTAAACATGGGGGGATGGACGACTTGTAATAAGTGGAGCTCATATGTAAATATGGGGGTTGGTGAGGTAATTCAATGAGGGCCCTTTAGTGGAATGGATCCTCATTAATGGACTGGGTCCATCAGCAGGCCAAGATCCAACTCCTCCTCATGGTCCCTACCGTAGCCCTATATATATCCCATGGTGGCATAGAACCAAGTTGATGATCGATCAAATTAATCCAATAGATCACAAGAAACCCTAAGTCTCTTCTTTTCTCTCCTCCTCTATCTCTCTTTCTCTCCAACGGCGCCGAACGGCGAGAGCAGTTCGTTCTCCACCGATTAATTGCATGTGGCAATTAATCTTCTAATTGCATGCAAAGCAATTACAAACGGCTTCTTCTCCCTAATTAATTGCATGCGGCAATTAATCATTTTATTGCATGCAATGCAATTAAAAGCTTCTCCTCTACAATTAATTCGATGCGTTTTCTTCAATTAATTGTAATAGAGCAGTTTCTTTTCCATGATTAATTGCATGTGGCAATTAATTGGATTGGATGAAAACAATTAAATGCTCAAAGGGAGTAGCGATTAATCTCGGGGTGATTAATTGCTCGTGGAGAGCAATTTTTCCTCGACGTTTTTTGAGAAGCGGTGGAGCTTTCTCAAAGGAAAAAAAGTCAAAAATGGTGGGCGCAATTCTCTTGGCTGATTTTGGTTTGGCAAGGAAGTAGTGCTCAGGTTGCTCATACAACTTGAGCCACTCAGGTTGCTCACGCAACTTGAGTCGGCGGGCGCCGACTTCGGCGGTGGAGAAAGACCACCTGGCGCTGCCTTCGGCGGTGGAGAAAGACCACAGATCTGGTGCCGTTTTCCAGCTGTGAAGAAGTTGCTCATGCAACTTGGAACTGTTACTGCAGAAAAGTTGCTCACGCAACTTGCAGATTTCTCCAAGGCAGGAATGCAACTCACAGCTCGGACGTCGGTGATGGAGAAAAAGAATAATAGGGTTTGTGTTTGGATTATCTTCTCCAAGGAGCGGCCGGCGGCATCCCTTAGGTTAGGGATTGATTGGCGCAAGGAGAAGGGATCAACTTGGTGGCCACAGGTCTTGGTAGATCGTCGCCCACACGACGTCCAAGAGGGGAGGGTCATACGGTAGAAGATCGTAAGGTAATGGAAGGTACATTCTTCCTTGGCTCCTTTCGTTATGTTATTATGTGCCTTATTCATGTGCCTTGTCATTTCATATTTGTTATTTAATTATTTTGATTGCGAATCATAGTCAATAATTATTTAACTGGACCCCGACCATAAACACAAAAGCCGGCGATCAACTCGTCGCCTTTTCCGCGGTCGAACGGTCGAGCAAATTGCAAGACCATTTTTGGTAATTGGCTAAGTTGCAATTTGAATCGTTCGATACGGCACGAGACGGTCGATGGAAAACGACTCTCCATTCGGATTAAATTTTTTAATCCGTAGCCATAGAAAGGTCTCTCGGATCGACCAGGTATCTGCTTAGGAAACCCGCCAAGCCATACCCAACAATTGGTATCAGAGCTGAGGTTTCCGGCTTTGTGTGTTTGAGGATTGGTTAATTTTTTACATTTTCATACATTTTATTTAGCTGGATGATATGTGGATGTGCGTAGGCTAACTTTGTGTTGCAGACACGAGATTCCAACTTATCATGGCCAAATAATGATTGTGTGAATGGTTTTGTAATTATTATAATTAATAAATCCTCGGGGTTGACGAGGTGACGATACGACTGGAGGCGCATTAGAGACCAAGGCCATGAAAGTTGGAAAATTTAGGATTTTCTATTTTTCATATGTTGGTCATGTGCTTGGTTGTGTGGTTGTGCTAGTAAAATTCCTCGAGATAAATTACTAAGTGGGAGAGGGACTCAAAGGGTCCCACGGCTTCCATTACAATCCGATAAGTGATGCAAACAAGTCTGCGTGTCGGCTCTGAGTGCCTTCCTCCCCATCGGATGGATTTGTTCTGCGGATCACTGGGTCGGAAAAGACTATAGAAAATTGTTAAAGGGCGAGTGTACTTCCCCATCGGAAGGCACATAATCAGAGATAATTTTCTTAGTGTCGTGTAATGGTGAACACTTAGATGTGAATAATAGTATCCTCCCCATCGGAGTCACTGCTATTATTTTGCAGAGCCGAAGTGGACCAACTATTAATCTTACTTGTCAAAAGGTTAGGTTGACAAGATAGTAAGATTAATGGGTAAAACCTCCTCTTACGAATGTGGAAATTCGTATACGTCCACACCATCGTGGCATGCAAATTTCTCGGTGTTTAGAGGTGTTGGTTGATTTTGAAAATTTATTGTTGTGAGGAATCAATTTATTTTCGATTTCTAAAGTAGTGTGTGTTGTGATTCTTAGGATTTTCAAAATGACTTTTAACCCACTAGCTACAATACTTAAGGAGAATAAACTTACTGGATCCAACTATATTGACTAGAAGAGAAACCTTGATATTGTCCTTACGGCTGAAGAGTACAAATTTGTGCTCACCGAAAAATGTCCTGATAAGCCTAGCAACAACTCTGGTGAAGTGCAGAAGGAGCATTACAAGAAATGGGTTAAGGCAGATGAGATGGCGCGGTGTTACATTCTGGCATCCATGTCGAATGTATTGCAACATCAGCATCAGGCCATGCCCACTGCTTGTGATATGATGCTAAACCTTCAGGAGCTTTTCGGGCACCAGAGTCGTGCCCTAGGCAGCTGGCGATGAAGAATCTGATGACGACCACTATGGTCGAAGGGACACCCGTGAGGGATCATGTCCTAAAGATGATGACCCACCTCAACGAGATTGAGGTTCTTGGAGGATCTATCGACGGGGAATCCCAGGTCGATATAATACTCCAATCTCTGCCTAGGAGTTTTGAGCAGTTCCGGCTCAACTATAACATGAATACATTGGGGGAACTCCTGGGAGGACTCCAAGCGGCAGAAGGGCTCTTTCATCAGAACCTGCAGGCCTTAGTGACTCAAAGGATTTCTTCTTCTATGCCGAATGGCAGGAAGAAGAAGAAACATTGACGATTCAAGAAGGTAGCTATATCGCAAGGACTAGAGAGAAGAAGTCGAAAGGCAAGTACTTCATTGGACATTAGAAGGCGAACTGTCCCCGTCATCAAGATAAAAGTATATCTTTTTCTTTTGTCGTTGTAACATGCTTAGCGAAGTTATCTACCGGTACCTGGTGGGTAGATACGGATATCCCTACGCATGTCTGCAATTCTTTGCAGGGGTTCCAGGAAGCCCCACGACTAACTAAAGAAAAAAAACCGTCTACATGTGAAATGCTACGGAGGTGGCTACTATTGTAGTGGGAGTTATTTATTTGTCTTTAGAAGATAAAGTTTTGGTTTTAAGATTGCTTTTATGTACCTAATATTTAGAAAGAACTCTGGTTCAGTTTCTGAAATAAATGATATTCTATTGCTTTTTATGAAAAGTGGAATAGAAAGATTATCTATTCAGGTACATTGATAGGCAATTGGTACATATTAGAACCAAAGTCTTCCATGATGCAAAAAGTAACTAATAGCTCATCATCTAACCAAAGTAGGAGAAAGGTTCCTTCCGAGATGAACCAAACATACCTTTGGCGTCTAAGGCTTGGTCTTATTAACCTTAGTAGGATTCAAAGTTGATAGCCAATGGGCCCTCGGGTTCATTGGTGGTGGGAGACTTCTCTAACTTTGAATCTTACTTGGAAGGTAAGACGACCAAGAGGCCTTTCAAGGCCGAGGGGTATAGAGCCAAAGATATGTTAGACATGGTTCATTCTGATTAGTGTGGTCCTATGCCTATCCAGGATAGAGGTAGCTTTGAATACTTCGTGAGACAAGTATTCAAAGTTATGGATATGCGTTTACTTGATGGTCGCAAGTCTGAATCTTCGATTAGTTCAAAGAATTCAAGACGATTGTGCATAAACATCAAGGTAACAGTATCAAGACACTACAATCGGATCGTGGTGATAGGTACCTCTTGGGAAAGGTCAGGACTTACATATCAGATACTGGGATTCAATCCCGAATGACTGCACCCGGTACACCCCAACAGAACGGTGCAACAGAGCGAAGGAAAAGGGTTATTATGGAAATGGTTAGGACAATGATGAGCTGCTCCGAGTTGCCATATTCGTTCTGGGGATATGCTCTGGAAACGACAGCGTGCATACTTGAAACCATCTGGGTCAGTGCCTTCTACTCCCATAGAAGTAAGTGTGGACTGGGTGAAAGCCAAGTCTAAGACACATTTGGACATGGGATAGCTCAGCACATGTGCTGAGAAGGGATACTGATAAGATTGGAATCTCGTGCGCTTGTTCGCAGGGTATCCTAGAGGAACGAAAGGTGGTTCTATAGTCTTAAGGCTCAGAGGGTAATCGTTGGGACGAATACCCGAATCTCAGAAGTAGACTATGTGATGAACCACAAACCCATTTGTAGACTAGTTCTTGAAAATTAAGAGGGGATGTTCTGACCTTAGTACCAACTGTACAAGAGGATACACCACAAGTCACTGCACCACGTGTCACAGAAGATTCACAGGTGGTGCCTCGTCGTAGTGGGAGGGTTGTTAGTCAACCAGAAGGATTCATGTTCTTGGGAGAATCTTCAGACTCGGTCCCTGATGACCATGAATCAAGATCCCTAGACCTATGATGAGGAACATCCGCTTTGAAAAGATAATTCATTCATATGGATTTGTTCAAAGGACGGATGAGATTTGTGTATGGAAGTAATGTGACGGAACGTAGTGGTATTCTTGTACTATATGTAGATAATATTTTGTTAGTTGGCAACAATAACAAAGTATTATCAGACATAAGGGTATGGTTGTCCAAACAGAAGATATGAAGGACTTAGGAAAAGCAGGACACATCCTTGGCGATCAAAGTTCTAAGGGATCACCAGAGAAGGATGTAGTGCTTGTCCTAAGCTTCATACAGAGACATTGTCTTAACTTGTTTTAGCATGGAAACCTCCAAGAAAAGTTTTGTACTTTTCAGTTGTGGAGCTACTCTATCTAAGGAGATATGTTTAGATTATCAAAGGAGATAGAGCAGGTAATGGCGGTTCCTTTAGCATCGGCTATAGGAAGCCTCTTGTATGCTAAAAACGAGACCGGATATCTGCTTTGCCGTGGGCATGGTTAGCAGATATCAGAGTAACCCAGGTCAAGGAAATTGGATTGCAGTAAAAGCTTATATTAGTGCCTGAGAAGGACTAAGGATTATAAGCTGGTTTACTGGGCAGACCAATTCCCTATGGGTTATACTGATACAGACTTCCAGTAGGATAGGGGCAAACGTAAGTATTCCTCGGGGTTTTGTGTTTACTTTTAGGAGGTAGAACCGTAGTTGGAGGAGTGTCACGCAGCGGCTGCGTGATGGACTCCACCATGGAAGCTGAGTAAAGGGGCAGCCTCTGAGGCAGCCAAAGGAAGCTACATGGTTCAGGAACCTCAAGATGGACTTCGATGTGATTCCTGGTTTGCTCAAAGCTATCACATTCTGTTGTGATAAACAAATGGTGCAGTTGCAAACTTGAAGGAATCACAAGCCCATCAGGCGAGTAAACACATAGAGCGCAAGTACCTCCCAGGAGAGGAAAAGCTGTAGTTGCCTAGATTACATCAGAAGACAACCTGTGAAATCTTTTCACTGAGACCTTGATAGCGAGAGCTTTAGGCATGTGGAGGATCAGGGAGTCAGATGTATGACATTTTGAGGGCAACAAAGTCTTTGAGTATAAGTGGGAGATTGATAGATGTGTATACTGAAAGACATGCTTCTTTTATATATATGAACATCTTTATTTTGAAAAGAGAATCACAACTACACTAGGTGCCTGTTTATATTAGTACATGCATGAAGTCCAATTACTTTGCATTATAGATAACATGGTGTGTGGTGTCACACGGAAGATCATGTTATCAGTTCCTTGCTTAGTATAAATAGAGGCCCACAACCGAGATGGAATTGGACAACTCATCGGAATGGTTGTAGTGTAATTAGGTGTGGTTGGTCTTGACCATAGGATTACACTAGTGTGCTTTGAGTACATTGAGCAGGACCAAAACACGAGGCTATCTAATTTGTACTGACTCGATAATTGGATAGGACCTCAGACTTTATTATGGAGTACGATCCCTTAATCCCGATATAATAACGGGCATATATTATTAACTATTATTTCTTTAATTTACCAATGGGCGAGATCTATTCTGTTAGATCGATAGTCCCGGTAAGTTGGGAGATAATATTAATAATATGATGTGCCGTTGATTATTGACGGAATCCGTGTCCTGGTGAGTCGGGTTGATGATGCCCTCTTGATGAGCTCGAAAGATTCATCATGCTAAACCCTGCAGGTGGATTTGATCCGGCATGATGATAAGGTCGAGTGGTACTAGTCAAGGATCCAGAAGTTAATTAATTTAAATTGTCAGTAATTTAATTAATTAACGGGCATTCGAAATCTTAAACATGGGGGGATGGACGACTTGTAATAAGTGGAGCCCATATGTAAATATGGGGGTTGGTGAGGTAATTCAATGAGGGGCCTTTAGTGGAATGGATCCTCATTAATGGACTGGGTCCATCAGCAGGCCAAGATCCAACTCCTCCTCATGGTCCCTACCGTAGCCCTATATATACCCCATGGTGGCATAGAACCAAGTTGATGATCGATCAAATTAATCCAATAGATCACAAGAAACCTTAGGTCTCTTCTTTTCTCTCCTCCTCTATCTCTCTTTCTCTCCAAGCGGCGCCGAACGGCGAGAGCAGTTCGTTCTCCACCGATTAATTGCATGTGGCAATTAATCTTCTAATTGCATGCAAAGCAATTACAAACGGCTTCTTCTCCCTAATTAATTGCATGCGGCAATTAATCATTTTATTGCATGCAATGCAATTAAAAGCTTCTCCTCTACAATTAATTCGATGCGTTTTCTTCAATTAATTGTAATAGAGCAGTTTCTTTTCCATGATTAATTGCATGTGGCAATTAATTGGATTGGATGAAAACAATTAAATGCTCAAAGGGAGTAGCGATTAATCTCGGGGTGATTAATTGCTCGTGGAGAGCAATTTTTCCTCGACGTTTTTTGAGAAGCGGTGGAGCTTTCTCAAAGGAAAAAAAGTCAAAAATGGTGGGCGCAATTCTCTTGGCTGATTTTGGTTTGGCAAGGAAGTAGTGCTCAGGTTGCTCATACAACTTGAGCCACTCAGGTTGCTCACGCAACTTGAGCCGGCGGGCGCCGACTTCGGCGGTGGAGAAAGACCACCTGGCGCTGCCTTCGGCGGTGGAGAAAGACCACAGATCTGGTGCCGTTTTCCAGCTGTGAAGAAGTTGCTCATGCAACTTGGAACTGTTACTGCAGAAAAGTTGCTCACGCAACTTGCAGATTTCTCCAAGGCAGGAATGCAACTCACAGCTCGGACGTCGGTGATGGAGAAAAAGAATAATAGGGTTTGTGTTTGGATTATCTTCTCCAAGGAGCGGCCGGCGGCATCCCTTAGGTTAGGGATTGATTGGCGCAAGGAGAAGGGATCAACTTGGTGGCCACAGGTCTTGGTAGATCGTCGCCCACACGACGTCCAAGAGGGGAGGGTCATACGGTAGAAGATCGTAAGGTAATGGAAGGTACATTCTTCATTGGCTCCTTTCGTTATGTTATTATGTGCCTTATTCATGTGCCTTGTCATTTCATATTTGTTATTTAATTATTTTGATTGCGAATCATAGTCAATAATTATTTAACTGGACCCCGACCATAAACACAAAAGCCGGCGATCAACTCGTCGCCTTTTCCGCGGTCGAACGGTCGAGCAAATTGCAAGACCATTTTTGGTAATTGGCTAAGTTGCAATTTGAATCGTTCGATACGGCACGAGACGGTCGATGGAAAACGACTCTCCATTCGGATTAAATTTTTTAATCCGTAGCCATAGAGAGGTCTCTCGGATCGACCAGGTATCCGCTTAGAAAACCCGCCAAGCCATACCCAACACAGTCGACTGGTAGCGAGAAATTAGCACCGAGTCATATTTAAAGAGGACTTCGTGGTGGCTGAGTTTCTTGACGAAATTTACTTGGATAGGGCAAGTTAGTAGTCTTGTATACTCAGGAAGTGTCCTTGGTGTTGTGGCGAGGTTTCTCCACCCACAAGGAGCGACGAGTTCTTGCCGGAGGTTATCCGGGGTTTGATCCACCGACGGATTGTTGGATTAGTCACCCGACCGGGGTGGATACCAACTAAAATCGACGTGTTAGCATTGGTTAGTGATTTTATTATTGTTTTACTATTATTTCCGCTGTACAAACTAACCGTGTAGGAATAAGAATTCGGCGAAACGCTATTCACACCCCCCTCTAGCGTACGGGAATCGATCCTAACAATTAGTATCAGAGTGAAGGACCGCTCTTGATCGGACTAACCGCCGAGGGAGCAACCGCTAGAGGTGAAGAATCATGGAGACAAACTTGGGGACGACATATACACTCCACCGGTCTACGACCATGAAGACTTCGGGCGTTGGAAGTCAAGAATGGAGACGTGGCTGATGATGGAGTGGGAGTGCATGATGGTGCTTAAAGAACCATTTGAAATTCCAAGAGACAAGCATGGGAAGAAGCTCCGCCCAAGATATTGGACTCAAGAACAACAAGGGCAATCAAAGGCAAATGAGAAGGTAATGAGTATATTAATAAATCTTTTGCCTAACAACATTTTGAGTGTTGTAGGGAATTATAACAATGCATATGAATTATGGACCAAGTTGGTGGAATTTCATAAAAACCCTACACAAGGTCAAGTGGTGGAAGAGTGATGGACCCAATTTAGCTAATTAAATTTGTCACGAATGTAGATCCATCAGAATTTTAAAAATTTATAAATGTGCTGGAAACCCTTTTTGCAATCAAAGAAGAAAAGCGTAGTAAAGGGGCCACAGGTCGTATTTTTCCAAGGGCTAGTTCAAGTTGTGTGATTCGAGCTTGCGTTTATGTGTCGTCAATGTTTTTGGGTTTCGAATAAATGCTGGGTTTTGTTTTGCAATGAGGAAATGGGAACACAATTAAAAGAAAGAAAACTTAACTAGACACGTTTAAGCTAAGAATGGTTAATGATGAGCTAAACAATTAAACAACTAAATCAAAACAATGGAGCTTGACTGAATTTGGAAACAGAACTGAATTCAATTTGCAAGAGTATATTATAAAATGAATTGCACTTAGGGTGCTGCTACTCAAAACCGAAACCTAACTTGATACAATGGGAGCTATTAAACTTAATACACAAGGGATAAAAGTTCTATGTGACAAAATGACTCAAAATGTAAGAAATGGACTGATCGTTAGTTTAGACAAACAAGCTGTTGATGAAGAGATTTGCAGGACCTACTTGAAGAATTCACAACCTTAAACTGATCAACAAACAAACAAGTAACTGCAGAAATTAAATGGAGGAAAGAAAAAAACAGATTCTTGAAACAGAAATTCAGCAACAACAGTGTGATGCAACAACAAAAGAAAAAAAAACAACTGATATGAGTCTATTGGGTATGAATCAAACAAGCTAGATACAGAATGCAGTAACAAGTAGAAGCATGATCAGATTCCGGTGATACAAAGAATTCAGAAACAATGCATGGGTGCAGGAATGGAACACAAATGCAGAAATGTTTCAGATTTGCAAAGACACTACAACTGCAGATCAATCATAACAAAACAAACTAGATATGAATGCATCATCCATTGTTCAGATAAGAAATAAGGCAACTAAGATTTACTTAGCTCGAAATTCAGAATCTACAGCTGAAACAATGCAGCCTTAAAACTGAGCTTGTGTAGAATTGAAACTGAAATGCAGCTTTAAACTAATATGCAAGCAAAATCTAGAATTAAATGCAGAAGCTGAATGCATTAGCTTGTAAATGAGACAACTGCAATGGACAAATGCAGAAGAACTAAAAGTTGCTTGACACAAAAATTCAGAAATTGAAACTGGGATTGATACACTACAGTTTAAACAGAATTGCAGAAATGATTTCAAATTCAGAAATGATTTAAAACTAACAAACTGATTTAAATGCAATTGTTCACTTCACAAACACTTAGCTAACGAGTTTGCAGATTTGAAAAGCTATCGAATACAAGAAATGATCCACTAGAACTGGTACAGAACTCAGAAACTACAGCAGCTACGAAAAACAGAATGAAAGACAATTGAAACTGAAATTACAGCTAAAGAACAGAAATTAACTAAAGAAATTAACTCTCAATCACTCTCTTGACTCGAGATCACCTTGCTCGTCACACAAAGGCAAGTCAAGAACCCCTTAAACTCGCAAATCAATGGACAAACGGCTCAAACTTCAAATCTGCTCACAGAATTGCGTCTGCTGGAAATCCAATTCGATCCACTAGATCTCGCGATGTACGGATGCGATAAAGATTTGGTGTTGATAAGAAACAATCAGAGAACCCCTCAGACAGCTCCAATTGAAGAGATCAGCACCCAAACGCGATCAAGTTGATCAAATAACAGAAACTGAAGAAACCCTCACTCAGCCCCTATTCCGATGCAAAATCCGTGATTGAATCTCCATTTGAGCCTCTTCCAAGGATCTAGATCTCGCTCCAAGGTAGTAATCGAGTTGGACACGCCTTCAATGGAAGAAATCGCCAAAAGAATTTAAGAAGAAACGGAGAAGAAGAAAACTGAGCTGAAGACGCGACCCTGAGATCTGAAACAGGGAGCCGTTTAAGTAGTTGAAGAAATGGATGGCTGAGATTGATTCCGCTTCATCCAACGGTGGATCGTTGTCCGATTTGATTCAAATTTTTCAGATCTTGATCAGAGGTCAAGATCATCCTCATGGTAGCTCGGATCTGCCAGATCTTCAACGGATGATCCAGATCACCTTGATCTTTGTATGGATGGTTTAGAACACTCCGATCATGATCCAACGGCTAGATGGTCTCTGATTTAGCTGAAACTCTCAGATCTTGATCTGATCACTTGATTAGCCTTAATCCCAGCTCGGATTGATCAAAAATTCTCAGATGGTCTAGATCTAACCGTTCTCTCATCGGACGGTCCAAATTAGTTGACGCTTGATTCCTTGGATCTAATCCACTTTTAACTCAACTTTGACCCATCATTACCTAGGTCCATGATCCTTCCAAGCCTACAAAAGTAGATCAAAAATTTAGTGACAAAACAATCCAAATATAACAAGATTTACAATTAGGTCCAAAAAGGGTATAAATCCTAAAACCTAGGGTAAATCCACAATTACACAAGTAAAATATGGGTCAAACACAGATTTAAACATATAAAATGATCAACAAAATGACACTTATCAAAGAGCCCAAGGAAATGAGCTCAATAGCTCACGAGGAGGAAGAAGTGTCAACTTCTTCAAGTGAGGAGGAGGAGCTAAGTGAAAGATCATCGACCTCCTCAAGAGAAGAAGAAGAAGAGGTCACCACCTCAAGGATTAAGGGGGAGGAGAGACCCTCATCTACACATGATCAAGAGGAAGCCTCCACATCGTCAAAAGTTAAAGAAGTAGTCAATCTAGCATCTACCTCCACCAAAGCCAAGAGAAAAGACCACATTACATGCTTTGGGTGTAATGAAAAAGGGCACTACAAGGACAAGTGCCCAAAAGGTAAAAGAGTGGTAACTTCTAAACCCGGGTCCATTCGATTTGAATCTAACATAAATTGTAGGAATGGAGGAGCCCAAGAACGGAGGAAGAAGATTAGATGCTTTACATGTGGAGAGATGGGGCACTTTTACACCAAGTGTCCTAGAAAAAGTGAGCTAAAGAAAATGAAGCACTTGAGGAGATGGGAGAAAGAAGAAAGAAAGAAGAGAAGAAGCCCACATCAAGGAGGAACACCAAAAGTAAGGAAGGTAACTTCTAACCTTAAGTCAAAATGTAATTCAATTTCAAGTTCTTCCTTGCATTCTAAAAATCATATAAATCACTCATTCATGCATGCTAGAAATTATGAAAATTACTTAATGGTACATAACTTTGGATTTAAGTACAATGATAGGAATAAGGATAACAAGGTAGATCACCACTCTAGAAAAAGCATGCATCATGATAGGCCTAAGACCTATGTATCCAAGGCTAAAGGCATTAACCCCAAGGAAGGGAAACATATGCCTAGGAAAGTGGATAGGTCTAGAAATGCCCAATGTGGACATATGGACTCTAGGGTTCAAGGCCTAGAAAGGGAAAATCAAGCCTTGAGGGCAAGGCTTGATACATTAGAAAAAGCTCTAGAAAGATTCACGGTTGGATCTAAGGGTTTGGATATGGTGTTGGGTAGCCTAAACCGCACCAATGATAGATCGGGTCTAGGATACCGATCTAAGGTCTCTCATGCCAAGGGAAAGAGATATGCTAGGGTAGCATATGATTATGGCAAGAAGGGGGAGTTCAAAAATGGCAAGAGAATGACATTTAAAGGGAAGAAAAAGGTCTTAACTAAGGACAAGGGGTCCAAGGTTAAGAGTGTCAAGTTTGTAGGCCAAGAGTCACAGACGGAACACCGATGTGGCCTAGTGATGGTTGAGTCACCTAGGGAGGTGGCTAGGGCTAAGAGCTCAAGGGGGAGCTCTAGGAGCACTTGGGATATATGGTGAATGGACTTTGGGAGAGGTGCTCCTAAAGGTCTAGATCGACCATGGAGTGTGCCAAAAGAATTGGAGACGGACTTGAGTCTCAATTCTTGGGTTTTGGCACGATGTTGTTGAGTTTCATGCATGAAAATATGACGTTGGGAGCATATAGCATGAAGGTTGGTTTTTGATGTATAAATGTCATGTAAATCAATGTTAGGGATGCATTGTGGGTTGGCATGGGCAGAGACATCAAGAGGAAACCAAGACTAGGACTTTAGGTCAAGGTTCTATTGAACTTTTTAGCTAGTTTTAAATTTTATGCCAAACTTGGGAATGGTGATAGATACATTTTGGAATGTATTTTTTCCAAGTAGATATGGGTACCACAAACCTCTCCACAAAATTTGGGAATTTTTAAAGATTTGTGGAATTTTTGGCGCATTTCTGAATTTCGTCAGAAATGCTGAAATTTCAGACTTTCAGAGTATCAGTCGACTGTCATTTTGGCAGTCGACTGGTCAAGGCTTATTTTTGTATCAGCAGCTGGTTTGGGGTCCAAATGATGCATAACAAGTGTATGGGGGGCTAGTACACATTGTTTATGGTCATTAGGGACTAAAAGAACCAATGATTGGGATATTATTGGGTTCTTTTTGATGTTAGGCAAAGGAGGAGAGGTGTTGGGTTTAATTTGGAAAACCAAACATACCTTTGCGAGAAACCCTAGGTTTAGGGGGAGTTGAGATTAAGGGGGAGCATGGTTGCTCCATTTTTCGGGTAAGGGGAACCTTGGAGAGGTTCTTAAAAAGCCTTTGTAAGTCCAATATAGGGGGGAGCTTGGAAAAGCTTTAAATAGCCCGTTTTGGTGGAAATTCCTAACTTGGAGGGTTAGGTGGGAGATGCCTTGGGATAGGATCCATGTATGCATGGCATATGCATTTATTTAGCATTGTTTTTGCTATTCATTACTATTTATTCTTCCTAACTTAAACGTATTGTCAAACATCAAAAAGGAGGAGATTGATGGAGCAATCAGCCCTAAGATGGTCCGGAGTGACCATAAGTTTTGATATTTGGGCAAAGAGTTTAAGTTAGGTTTACCCTTGTTTACTTATATGTGTATGTTGAGTGTGCAGGTTGTACAGGTTACACATATGGACTTGACTGGACGGCCTCCGTACGGTGAAGGATGGCATGGAGGCAAGCTGGAGGCTTGCGTGCGCATCCAAGGGACCTTGGTGAGCAGGGACGATGAGCTGATGGGCGCGGACTTCGAGGCTTGCGTGAAGGATGGCATGGAGGCAAGCTGGAGGCTTGCGTGCATCCGAGGGACGGGAGCCGAAGATGAAGAGGGCGCGAAGGCAACAGTCGAGGCTGCGGAGGAGGAGTCAGTCAAGTCGTGAGGGTACGAGTGCAGTGTGATTGTACTCGAGAAATCTTAGGGTTTGAGTGAGGAGTGGAATGTACTCAGGATGGGTAACCTTAGGTGGGTGAGTAGACCAGTCGACTGGCCTGGGGGCAGTCGACTGATGGAACTCATAGAATGGTCTCAGCCCTGGGACCAGTCGACTGCCCTGGGGGCAGTCGACTGGTAGGTGGTTGGTGAGTTGGCTAAAATTCGAACGTTGGGGTGTAACGGTCGAATTTGGTTGGCATCAGCCGACTGCCCTGGAGGCAGTCGACTAGTTACGAGAAATTAGCCCTGTGTCCTTTTTAAAGAGGACTTCGTGGTGGTTGAGTTTCTTGAAGAAACTTGCTTGGATAGGGCAAGTTAGTAGTCTTGTATACTCAGGAAGTGTCCTTGGTGTTGTGGCGAGGTTTCTCCACCCACAAGGAGCGACGAGTTCTAGCCGGAGGTTATCCAGGGTTTGATCCACCGACGGATTGTTGGATTAGTCACCCGACCGGGGTGGATACCAACTAAAATCGTCGTGTTAGCATTGGTTAGTGATTTTATTATTGTTTTACTATTATTTCCGCTGTGCAAACTAACCGTGTAGGAATAAGAATTCGACGAAACGCTATTCACCCCCCCCCTCTAGCGTACGGGAATCGATCCTAACAGACTGGCCCAGAGGCAGTCGACTGGTATACCCTCGAAAACTAACCGTTGGCTAGCAATTAATGCTAGTCCAGTCGACTGCCCCAGGGGCAGTCGACTGGTGCAGGGCTGGACAGACTGCGAGTTTGTCCTGTTCTCCTATAAAAGGAGGACCTTTTTGCACGTGGGCGGTACGGTTCCGTACGATAACGAAGTGCTGCTCATCTGAAAAGAGTTCTCTACTTCCTCTCTCTTATTCTACTACATTTTGTAAAGAGGAAGATCACCACTGTACAGGTTTCTCCACCTGAAGGAGAATTTTTTATAGTGGAAGTGGTGTACGGCGTGGATCCTTGGATTAGTCACCTATCTGGGTGGATACCAAGTAAAACTTTCATTGTTAGCATTGTTCTTATTTTTCTTTACATATTATTGTTTCCGCTGCGCTAACAAACTTGTAGAGAAACGACCGAAAAAGTGTTATTCACCCCCCTCCCCTCTAGCACGCCAGATCGATCCATCAGAGAGTAGACCCGGGAGCTGATCCGGCTCCCACCTTGCCCGCGGGATTCGGAATGCTCAATCGAGACTTCGGAGAGCAAGGATCACCTTGTGCTAGGCCGAGAGCCGGCTCGGGGGTAGGGTTCGCACGGGGCGAGAAGATAGCCATCCGGTCGAGGAATCCTCCTGGGAGCATGGGTCGACACGCGTCTGACTGAGAGCCAATCAGAGGGAGAGCGCGAGCAGGTCTCGGTTTTGGCTCATCCGGAGACGAGGAGTAAGCTTCCCGGTCGTCAGCGGCATCTCAGGGAGCGTGGATCGCCACGCGTCCGCTGAGAGCCACGCCGAGTCTTCCCGGTCGTCAGAGACATCTCAGGGAGTGTGGATCGCCACGCAACCGCTGAGAGTCGCGTCGAGGCTTCCCGGTCGTCGGAGACATCTCAGGGAGCGTGGATCGCTACGCGTCCGCATCGAGCCTCGGCGAGGCTGCCCGCGGGATTCGGAATTCTCAATCGAGACTTTGGAGAGCAAGGATCACCTTGCGCTAGGCCGAGAGCCGGCTCGGGGGTAGGGTTCGCACGGGGCAAGAAGATAGCCATCCGGTCGAGGAATCCCCCTGGGAGCGTGGAGCTCGAGGTGCACGAATTATAAATTGAGATCCGCTCTCCTTATCCCTCGGCGTGGCTCTCAGCGGACGCATGGCGATCCACGCTCCTTGAGATGCCTCCGACAAACGGAAAGCCTCGGCGTGGCTCTCAGTGGATGTGTCGTGATCCACTCTCCCTGAGATGTCTCCGACGACCGAGAAGCCTCGGCGTGGCTCTCAGCGGACGCGTGGCGATCCACGCTCCTTGAGATGTCTCCGACGACCGGGAAGCCTCGGCGCGGCTCTCAGCGGACGCGTGGCGATCCACGCTCCCAGAGATGTCTCCGACGACCGGGAAGCCTCGGCGCGACTCTCAGCGGATGCGTGGCGATCCATGCTCCCTGAGATGTCTCCAACGACCGAGAAGCCTCGGCGTAGCTCTCAGTGGACGCGTGGCGATCGACGCTCCCTGAGATGCTGCTGACGACCGGGAAGCTTACTCCTCGTCTCCGGATGAGCCAAAACCGAGACCTGCTCGCGCGAGCAGAGGAAAGGGGCGCTCGTATTCTTCGGGAGTGATCCAAACCCGATTAGGCTCTGCCATCTCCGCTTTCGATCAGGCTGCTGGTGTGCCCTCCTTCTAGCACCAAATTTGATCCTGTTGCGAAGCAAGGTGGCGATCTGCCGGGCCGGACGGTATCTCGGGCGGCGCGAGCGGGTGAGGTGGCTGCGAACTGGCCGCGCTCCGACGTGACTCTGCAAAACAGTGACCGTTAGTAGACCCGCCGGGGATTTCCCCGGTCAGGCACTCCGACGGTCAAGTCAGTATCCGCAGTAGTGGAGCAGTATCGAAATGAAGCAAGAGGCAAGAAAGCTTTTCTGCGTTCCCGGACCAACATACCTGCGGGAAGAGGAGTGCGGAGTTTATATAGCCGGGAGAGCTGACAACCCTTGCTCGTATTGACGAGACAAGAGTGTGATAGCTGTCAGCTCGTGGAGACCACTTGGGAGTGGCGCGGCGTAGCGCGGAGTGCTCTAGTAGTACGAGAGTACTGTATGGGCAGACTGGCTGCAAGAATTGTCAGAGATGATTAAGGTGCGTGGAACCCCGTTAGCAGGATTGTACCCTGGATATGATGGCATAGGGGGTGTAGAGGCGAGATAGCCCATACCCCAGGAGCCGACTGGCGGGCCCGAATGCTGAGGTCCGAGTCGAGTGATGGCCAATGAGCGTGGGCAGCCACACGTCCAACTGGTAGAGTGGAGGCGCAGGGTACGGCCTGAGTCGGGGGGTTGGATGAGTGAAGTCTGTCTGATCCTAGTGGGTATCCAACTCTGGTGATGAGATTGGGGCGGGGATCGCCCCGTGTTCGGCTACGGCACTTGACCTAGGTCTAGGTCGGGGAATGGTTTGGGATCGTGGGCGACCACGCGCCCGATTGGATGAAGGGCTAGGGGTCGGCCCAACCGCCTCCCCTCGTGGCCAACTAAACACTATCCCCAAGAACTCTTGGATTCGGAAATTTACCCGAGAATACCTTCGCTGACCGGTCTACTAAACCTTCCTGGCGCCAGGCTGGCTGGCGGGCCTGACCTGCAAGCATACCCGTAGGCTAGGCCGGGATCATATAATAATAATTATTTGTACAGATTGTGTAGAGTTTCCACCTGAAAAAGGATTAGGTTTAATAAATATTTGGTTTAATGATTATTTTTAGATGAATTTTTCATCTCCTTCATCCAATTAGTTTTTTTTATATATTTTTTTATAATCAGATGTTCAATTTTTTACAATCCAGTTAATTCTGGAGGCGACTGATGCGTATCATAGATCTTCCGGTGGCGGCGGAAGGTTGAGGTCGAGGTCCACTGGGAGCCTCCACAGGGAGAAGGAGGCTTGGGCAAGCTCGAGATCGAGCGCTGCGGCGTCGCCGGTAGCCAGCGGCGGAGGAGGGGAGGAGGAGGATTCGAAGGCGCAGTTGCTGCTCGGGCTGGAGAGATCGAGCGCGGAAAAGGGGCCAGAACAGGGGAAGTTGGTCTTCGCCTTGTGACCGCGGTACCGGAGGGCGGCGGCGTCGTAGGCGCGCGCAGCCTCCGTGGCGGTGTTGAAGGTGCCCAGCCACACGCGCCTCCGCCGTGCGGGGTCGCGGATCTCGGCCGCATACCGCCCCCACGGCCGCATCCTCACACCACGGAACCGCGCCAACGCCTCTGGGTCTCCTCCGCTGCAGCCGCCGTAGCCGCCGCTGTCCTTCGCCACCCTAGGAGCCATCGCAACCGCAAGGAGAGGGAGGAAGAGAGATGGATTGCGGTGGAAGAAGACAGGGGAGGAAGGGGTTTATTATATTATACACGAGAAAGAAAGCGGCTAGGCCAGTCAATCTGATGGCCTCGGGACGGCGGCTCGACGCCAAGAAGGCCACTCACGTCATCGTCTTTGTCGGGGCAAATGGATGATGCAGCAGTGGGAGAGCCTGACGGCGGAGATGGATCCGATATTAATTGGAAATTTCCAGGAAAATCTGAGTGGCGGAGGCGTATTGGCGGACACGATCCAGCACGTGCCAGCTCCACCGCGTCCGACAAAACCGCGAAAACGGCAGCCGGCGGCCGAGGTGGGGCCGGGGGGAGGCGAGAGACTGCGAGTGTGGGGACCAGCCAGCAGCCGCCTCGTGGCGTTCGTCCGTCCGCTTTGAAACGGTCCGGGTGCCTGCTTTAGACAGCAGCCGCCGCCGCCTAGGCCGGCGTGGGATTGAACACGCGGCGGAAACCGCGTGATGAAGATGCCGGGGGGTTGGGGTTTCCGCGTTCGGGACTTCAAGGCGGTTGACCAGATATTTATAAATCCAGTTAAATGAAAAACATGCATACCGATGAAAAATGGTTACAGCCATATTTTTCTCGTGTTCTCAGCCATGTCCGTTTCTTTTACCCGAAAATTTAATTTGTGTTTAGTATTTTTTTTCAATATAAAATTATAAGATGCGCACGCTGCAAACCAATCTAGTTCTAGTTGCTGTAGCTCTGTAGTTTTCATATACAAAATTATCAATTCAAGTCCATTCAATAGATAAATTTAAATTTAGCTTTTTAAATCAAGATTTTTTCTTCTTCGACTACCAGATTCTCCATTAATTTTGAAATAAAATTGATCGGTTGAGATATCCATGGAAAAGATTGAGATACAAGAGACTCAACCTGTGATAACACCCCCTGCCCCGATTAAAAATATTTCAATCAATCATGAAAAAAAATTTAAAAAAATTCACATGATTAATTTTTAAGAGGTGGTAGCAGAAGATGTCTTTCTACTTGACCACACTCAATCTAACTTAGTTCTAGATCGAAGACTCTCCTAAACATATTAAGAATGCAGATAGTCAAATCATCAGTGTAGTGGAACGTTAGACTCATTCTGAGTTTTTATGCCGAAACTACATCCTTAACTGTCTTGCCGACTCGCTGTATATTGTGTACAATATATAAAAAATGGCTAAGAAGCTATGTGAGTCCCACAAGAAGTACAAAACGGAGGATACGGGAGCTAAGAAGTTCATTGTAGATCAATTCCTAGTGGCAAAGGTGATTCGCTCGCCCCCGCCAACCCGTCCTAAGGCCAACACGGAGGAAGTAAATCATGGGAGCTACTAGCCCAGATGTTGTGGCTAGTGTGCTGAGAGAGCGGACATACTGACTTTGCCAAATTTTGACTCCTAGACCTCTTGGTGGCAACACCCAAGTACTAATCATCAGTTCATCTCATGGGGACCATTGTGGGCCGATTCTTATACTATAAGATGGTTGACTCCAAAACAGTGATCGGTCAAGTCTAAGAGCTTCAAGTAATCATACACGGGATCCATTCGGAAGGTATGGTTTTTTTTTAAGTGAGACATTTCAGGTGGCAGCAATCAGTGAAAAGCTGTCTCTCGGCTAGAAGGACTTCAAGAACTATCTGTAGCACAAGCAGAAGGAGATAAATATAGAGGATTCGTTGTTAGACTTTGCATCGAAGAAGACAATAAGAATTTAAAAAGAAAGTTATTTTCTCAGGCTACTATAAAAGCTAACATGGTTGAGCAAGGTCAAAACTCAAAATAGAAGAACACCAAGTCTTCCAAGATGGGACCCAAGCACAAGCACAAAATAGTTCTCTAGGAAGTTCTTTAATTGGGGCCAAGTCGATCATAAATCTTCGGAGTGTAGAAAGCCGAAAAAGAAGCAGGAGCATAACCTGAATTGTTGAGGCAATCTGTGGTCCGGAGTGGCCAAGTGTTTTAATATTTGGGCAAAGGGTTTAAGTTAGGTTTACCCTTGTGCTCTTATATGTGTATGTTGAGTGTGCAGGTTGTACAGGTTACATATATGGACTTGGCTGGACGGCCTCGGTATGGTGAAGGGTGGCATGGAGATAAACTGGAGGCTTGTGTGCACCCGAGAGACCTTGGAGAGCAGAGACGATGAGCTGAGGGGCGCGGACTTCGAGGCATGCATGAAGGATGGCATGGAGGCAAGCTAGAGGCTTGCATGCATCCGAGGGATGGGAGCTGAAGATGAAGAGTGCGCGAATACAATAGTCAAGGCTGCTGGTGAGGAGTTAGTCGAGTCGTGAGGGTATGAGTGTTGTGTGATTGTACTCGGGAAGTCTTAGGGTTCGAGTGCGGAGTAAAATGTACTTGGGGAGTGTAACCCTAGGCTTAGTAAGGGACCAGTCGACTGCCCTGGGAGCAGTCGACTGGTAGCGGCTGGTGAGCTGGCAGAATTCGAACGTTGGGGTGTCAACGGTCGAATTCTGAGTGGGGCAGTCGACTGCCCTGGGACCAGTCGACTACCAGCGAGGGTTTTCAACCCGAGTTCTATTTAAAGAGAACTCGGTTTGAACTGAGACTCTTGGCGAAACTTGCTTGGTCAAAGCTTGTTAGTAGCCTATTGTGGCTAGATATTGTCGAAGTAATTGTGGCGAGGTTTCTCCACCCACAAGGAGCGACGAGGGCTAGCCGGAGGTTATCCGGGGAGTGATCCACCAACGAATTCTTGGATTAGTCACCCGTCCGGGGTGGATACCAAGTAAATCTGGTTTGTTAACGTTGTTTTACTTTGTTAGTGTTATTTTGTTTGTATTTTCGCTGCGCAACTAACTGTTGATGCAGTCTGACCCTGATTGTTGTTTTGGTATTGGCACCGATTTAAGTTTAGGTTAATTAGATGAGTCTGGTTTAAGTCCTAGTCGGGGACTGGGCACGGAGTGAATGAAACCCCGATGAGTGAAGTCGGGTCTTGGTGAGTGAAGCCAGGTGACTGAAATCCCGGTGAGTGAAGCCGGGTCCTGATGAGTGAAGCCAGGTGATTGAAATCCCGGTGATGAAGCTGGGTCCTGGTGAGTGAAGCCAGGTGATTGAAATTTCGATGAGTGAAGCCAGGTCCTGGTGAGTGAAGCCAGGTGATTGAAATCCCGGTGAGTGAAGCCAGGTGACTGAAATCCCGGTGAGTGAAGTCGGGTCCTGGTGAGTGAAGCCAGGTGACTGAAATCTCAATGAGTGAAGACGGGTCCTAGCAAGTGAAGCTAGGTGACCGAAACCCTGGTGAGTGAAATCAGGTCCTAGTGAGTGAAGCTAGGTTGAATGAAGTCCCAGTGAGTGAAGCTGGGCACGGAGTCTTGGTCCGGGGGACTGAGCACAAGTCAGAGAAGGCTAGGGAGCCCGTTCTCTTGACTTAGGATTGAATTGGTCGAAGCTGGATCGGTCTGGAGACCGATCAAGGAGTTGGCACGAACTCCTTGTTGTGGATCGGTCTGGTGACCGATCCAGAGAAGTCTGATCGTTCTGGTGAACGATCAGGGAGAGAACAGAAAGGTTTATGTTTGGCTTATGATCGTTCTGGTAAACGATCAGAGAAGGGACAGTAGGTTTATGTGAGAAACCCTGATCGGTCCCTCTGACCGATCAAATATCGATCAATCCTCATCCTGACCGATCAGGATGGCTCTTGATTGGTCAGGGAGTGACCTGATCGGTCACTAGACCGATCAGGGCACGACCTGATTGGTCAGGTGATCGATCAGACGTGTGGTTCCTGCGGGTTGTGGCAAGCAAACTGCTGGATCGGTCTGGTGACCGATACCTGATCTGTGATCGGTCAGTGTGACCGATTAGGTTCAGTTCGCGATCCCTCTAATCTCACTTTGGACCGATCAAACAGGAGCCTGATCGATCAAGATTTGAACTGATCGGTCTGGTGACCGATCAAGGTCCTCTCTGATCGGTCTGTGGACCGATCAGTAGCTGAATCTTTAATTCAAATCCGCTGTCAGAATTCTGATCACATTCTGATAACTTCTGTTTTCACTGCTATTTCTCTGATTCACGTTTGATTTCATTTGCTAAGCGTCTGCTAAGTGTGCAGGTAATGCAGGGATGATTCAAACAATGGAGGAGGGTCAACTGGAGACTTTTCGTCATTCAGGTTTGGCTATTTTCTCTTCTCAGGTTACAATGGCTTCTAGCGCGCGGGCTGGCAACGACTGGGAAGCTGACGACTGGCCTGGGGCTCAGCTGAAGAGGGTTCAGGGAGTCCAGAAGAGGTCAGTGGTAGCTGGGTTGTTGCAGACGAGCTGGTGAGCAGCTAGTGAGCTGCAGAGGCACGCCTGGTGATCTGGCGATGAGCAGGTTTAAGAGTTGGTTGGCGAAGAAGAGAAGGAGAACTCTTGCAAATCACTCTGAACCTTGAAGCAACTCTTTGAGACATGGCAAACTGTGAGCATTTGAATCTTCTACAAACTTGAGCGCTTGGAAGAGGTAGAGAGCTTGGCGAGTCCATCAGCAAGCAGACACGAAGAGCGGGGAGTTCTTGCGTGAGATTTGTGCTGGGTGGAGCTCGGTGAAGAGTTCTCTTGTGTTCCTTTTGTCCTAGTGCTCTGTAAACCCTCGTGTGTCTCTGTGCTTTATTTTCCATCATTCTATTGAGACTGCTGTGGAGAGGTTTCTCCACTGAGAAGGAGGTGTTATTCTATCCGAATTTCCCGAGGCTTGATCTGCCGACAATAAAAGGATCGCCCACCTCACGGGCACGCCAAGGAGTAGGGGCAAGTTATCCCCGAACCTTGTAAATCCTTGTTAGTGTCTTTGGGTTGCTGGTAGTTTCTGTTTTCTATTTGTTTTTGTTTTCTGCCTCTGTTTGTTGCTTCCGCTGCTAACCTTCAAGTGCAGATAAGTTCAAAGTTCTAATCTTTGTGTCTGGCTACATTCACCCCCCTCTCTAGCCATCTGAGCACCAACAAGTGGTATCAGAGCTTGGGGCTCTGTTCAAACTGACTAACACTCGAGAGTTTACAACAACGATGGCTTTGAGAGAAGGATTCAGCACCAACCGACCTCCCTTCTTCGATGGGGCTGATTTCCAGTATTGGAGATTACTCATGGAGTATTTTCTCAAGACCGACATAGGTATATAGTTCTCGGTAAAAGAGGGGTTCACCCCTCCGAAAGACGCTGAGGGAAAGGAGCTTGACTCCTCAAGATGGTCGGCTGAGAAAACTCGCAAGGGAGAAGCCGATGCGAAAGCGGTGGTCACCCTTCGGTGCGGGATGACCAAGGACCAATTGATAAAAGTTGGTCTCTTCACAAGCGCCAAGGACCTTTGGAATTAGCTTATCGAACTCCATGAGGGCACCCGGGACTCAAGGATAGCCAAGAGGGATCTTTTCCTCAACCAACTACAAAATCTCACCATGAAGGAGTCCGAGACGGTAAGTGAACTCCATGGTCGTTTCAAAGAGATATTGAATGGCTTACACTCTATTGATGAAAAGGTCGAGAACCGCGACCTTGTGAGGTATGTTTTTAAAGCCTTTCCAAGGAATGCCTTATGGTCATCCATGGTGGATGCCTACAAGGTATCCAAGGACTTGTCAATTGTTAAAATAGATGATTTGTTTTGTGAAATGGAGCTACACGAAATTGCTAACAAAGGCCTCAAGGAGAAGGGGATTGCACTTGTGGCAGGGGACAAGACCAAGAAGAAGAAGGAAAAGAAGAAGAAGAAGAAGGAGAAGGAGGTCTCTTCTTCTTCATCCGAGTCCGAGGAGGATGGTAGTGAGTCTTCTTCATCCGAGATGACTAACTTCGTAAGAAGAATGATGAGGAAGAGTCGACGCTACAAAGGAAAAGGTAATACAAGTGAAGTTAAAGTTGATAAGACTAATGTTACATGTTTTGAGTGTAGCAAGAAAGGACACTACAAGAGTGAATGCCCAAAGCTAAAGAAGAAGGAGGAGAAATCGAAAAAGAAGAAGAAGACCTTGAAGGTCACATGGGATGAGTCTTCTTCTAGTTCATCCGAAGAAGAAAATGAGGAGAAGAGCACTCGCCATGTAGCTCTCATGACCATTGAAGATGTAGAGAGCAGTGATGAATCCATGGACGCCTCAACCGCGGCTTCATCATCTTCGGATGATGAAGAGGTAATTTCTCCTGAATTGGATTAATGTTATAGGACTATTGCATGTTTAACCGAATTGTTAAAGAAGTCTAAAGAAAATGTTAAAGTTTTAAAAGTAGAAGTAGAACAATTAAAATCCTCTAAGGATGAAGATCTTGATGATTTGCATGTTGAAGTATTAGAAGATGAAAATAAAGCCTTGAAGAGTGAGGTTGAGAAACTCAAGAGTCTTCTTGAGAAATTTTCAACTAGCTCCAAGACTTTAGACATGATCTTAAATGCTCAAAAGGCGGTTTACAACAAGGCCGGTATAGGTTACCGACCTAAAGAACTAACTTTTGTTTCTTTGATGTCTAGGACTCATGGTAGATCACCTAAGGTTTCTAGAGTCCAAAAGAAAGTGGTCAAGGCATGGGTGTCTAAGTCATGCATTGTAGGTGCTTTAGGTCCCAAGATTTGGGTACCTAAATCTTTCATTTTTCGTATTGTGTAGGCATTGATTGAGGGGGAGCATCTATCAACTTGGTTCGTTGATAGTGGGTGCTCCAAACATATGACCGCTGATAGATCTTTGTTCACTACCTTACAAAGAAAAAGTAGAGGTAATGTATCTTTTGGTAACAATGGTAGCCTTAAGGTTGTAGGGATAGGAGACATTCAAATATCTGAATGTCTTAGAATTAAAAATGTCCTTCTAATCAAGGGGATGACTTTCAATCTCCTAAGTGTCAGTCAATTGTGTGATGCGGGTTACACAATTGAATTTCATCAAAGTCAATGTCTAGTTAGCTAGTAGGCACAAGGATAGATAATATTTATCAAGTTTCATTTAAAAGTGCTATTAATGCTTCTGTTAATTGTTTTATGTCAAGAGAAGATGAGTCTACACTTTGGCATCGGAGATTGGCACATGTGAATATGAAGAACATCCGGAAATTGGCCAACAAAGGACTTGTTCATGGCTTACCAAGCATCAAGTACGAAAAGGAGAAGCTTTGTGATGCATGTCAAATGGGTAAGCAAACAAAATCTTCTCACAAAGGTAAAAGCGCGGTAAGTACCTCTACTGCTTTAGATTTATTACACATGGACTTGTTTGATTGTAGCACAATTATCTCATTGAATGGTAGTAGGTATTGTTTTGTGATCATTGATGATTATACTAGATATACTTGGACTTATTTTCTAAAATATAAGGATCAAACTCTAGATGTTTTCATTTCATTTTGTAGAAGAATTGAAAATGAAAAATCTACAAAAATTAAAACAATAAGGAGTGATTATGGAGGAGAATTTCAAAACCAAATATTTTTAGAATTTTGTCAAGAGAGAGGATATAGACATGAGTTCTCCACTACTAGAACACCACAGCAAAATGGTGTTGTAGAGAAGAAGAACTGAGTCTTACAAGAGGCTGCACGAAGCATGCTCAATGAGTACTCTTTACCGAGTTACTTATGGGCTGAAGCTGTGAACACAGCTTGCTATGTGCAAAATCGAGTCCTCATTCATAGATTTCTAGGGAAGACTTCTCACGAACTTTGGTTTGGAAAATCACCTATAGTTAAACATCTTTGGGTGTTTGGGTGTAAGGTGTTTATTCTAAACACCAAGGACCATCTTGGAAAGTTCACAGCGAACGCTGATGAAGGGATACTAGTCGGGTACTCCCTTGTCAGCAAAGCTTACCGAGTATATAACAAAAGATCTAGATTGGTCGAAGAATCTTCTGATGTCATTTTTAAGGAGTTCCCAAAAGCAATTGATCAATTAGAAGATGTAGAAGGAGTTCAATTCGAACTTAGGAAACTAGGTTTGGATGGGAGTCTGAGTGTTGGAGATGGTGCTGATGAGTCTGATGACGGTGAGCCTAGACAACATGTAGCTCAGCCGGATCCTGAGGCTGAGCCTATGTCTAGTGACACCATCCAAGAAGCAACTCCAACACCAAGGCAAACTAGGTTAGCCTCAGTCATCCCCAAGACCAAATTGTTGGAGACATCCATCATGAGGTTAGAACTAAATCATTCTTTAGGAATGAGGCTAATGAGGTTGCCTTAATTTCAGAAATTGAACCTAGGAAAATTGACGAGGCATTGCATGATCCCGATTGGATCATTGCTATGCAAGACGAATTAGGTCAATTTGAGAGAAGCCAAGTTTGGGACTTAATCTCTAGACCTAAGAAGACCACCATTATTGGAACCAAATGGGTCTTCAAAAATAAATTAAACCATAAGGGAGAAATCGTAAGAAACAATGCACACTTGGTAGCCAAGGGCTATAGTCAAGTTGAAGGCCTTGATTACGATGAGACATATGCTCCCATGGCACGATTAGAATCCATTCGATTGATGCTTGCATTTGCAGCACATAGAGGTTTCAAACTCTATCAAATGAATGTTAAATCGACCTTCCTAAATGGTTTCATAAGAGAAGAGGTCTACGTTGAACAACCTCCGGGGTTTGAGAATTCTAAATTTCCAAACCATGTGTTCAAGCTCAAGAAGGCTCTTTATGGGCTTAAACAAGCACCTCGTGCTTGGTATGAGCAGTTGTCAACATTCCTTATTGAAAAAGGATTCGTGAGAGGACAAATAGACCCTACACTATTTCTACGAAGAGATGGTGACAACATATTTGTAGCCCAAATATATGTCGATGACATAATTTGTGGCTTCAACAATAAGGGTTATTTGAATGAATTTATTGGACACATGGAGAGTGAATTTGAGATGAGTCTAGTGGGAGAATTGACTTTCTTCCTTGGACTCGAAATCAAACAAACTCGAGATGGGATCCATGTGCACCAATCTAAATACACCCAAGAGATGCTCAAGAAATTTAACATGAGTGACTCTAAAGAGGTAACCACTCCCATGGCGATAAATACTAGGTTAGACAATGATGAGAGTGGGAAGCCCGTTGACCTAACCCAATATCGGAGTATGATAGGTAGTTTGCTATACCTCACAGCTAGTCGCCCTGATATTCTTTTTGCTGTGGGTATGTGCGCTAGGTACCAAGTCTGTGCCAAGGAATCTCACTTGATTGCCGTTAAAAGAATTTTGAGATACCTTAAGGGCACAATTGGAGTCGGTCTTTGGTACCCCCGTACCGAGTCATTTGACTTGATTGTCTATACTGATTCCGACTATGCTGGGTGCAAGTTGGATCGTAAGAGCACAAGTGGGGGTTGCCAATTCTTAGGATCATTGTTAGTAAGTTAGTCAAGTCGGAAGCAACATTGTGTTGCTCTCTCCATGACCGAGGCAGAGTATATCGCCATGGGAGAGAGTGTATCGCAAGTGTTGTGGATGATTCACACACTAGAGGACTATGGATTATCCTACAAGGGTGTGCAAGTGTTGTGTGACAATATAAGCACAATAAACCTAACAAAAAATCCAGTCCATCATTCAAGGACCAAGCACATTGAAGTGCGTCACCACTTCATTAGGGATCATGTTACTAGAGGAGATATTGTACTCCCACATGTAGAGTCAAAATCGAACCTAGCAGACATTTTCACTAAACCACTCCCCGAGAATGAATTTAGTTTCTTAAGAAGGGAGTTGGGAATGTACCGTGCTTCATAGGATTGAAAAGAAAAAAAACCCTCATGATCATTTCAAATTGTTGGGCAACAATTATTGGGCAACTTGGGGACATCTCACACAAACTATAAGGTTTAACAAAATATTTTTGTTTGCTAGAAATGGGGTGAGATGCTAGGATCAACCTAATTACTCAAAATGTTCATGCATCCCTTGAGGAATTAGGTTGACGAGATAAAAATCATTAAGTTGACCAAGTATGAGGAAAACTAATGCATAATTCATGTGTATTTGGCTCCATGATCATACTTGGATATTCCAATCAAGGGAACTTGATTGGGGATTTGTTTGTGATACAAAATTGATTTCAATTGTTTGAAAATGCAAATTCGTTTCAAAAATTTTCTTTTAAATCATAAGGACACAACCCTTGATTGCAAATATGGATGAGAGAACCCCCTTAGGGTTCAGAGGAATCAATTCTGGTTGTATTAGGGGTTGTTAGGGTTGTTTGAAATGGGAATTTTTGATATATATCGGGAATTTCAGACTCTTCTGATATCTGATCGGTCCATCGACCGATCAGAGTAGGCCTGATCGGTCCACAGACGGATCAGTGAGCTCACAGAACAAATTTCATCCGATTCTGTTTGTTCCCTGATCGATCAACAGACCGATCAGGGACCTCCCTGATTGATCACCGGACCGATCAGGAGTTGGCCTGATCGGTCACAGTGACCGATCAAGCAATTGTGCAAGAAATCCTTCTATCTTGGACCTGATCGGTCCACCGACCGATCAGATGTGGCCTGATCGATCCACAGAGATCAGAAGGACCACAGAATCCTTTCTGTTCGATCCCTGATCGATCTGCAGACCGATCAGGGACTTCCCTGATCGGTCACCGGACTGATCAGAACGCAGCCAGACCGATTAGGAGGTTCCCTGATCGGTCTGGGTATCCAGAGATCGGACGGTAGATTCGATCTACCGCATTAACTTTGGTTGGTGATCGGTCCACCAACCGATTTAATCACCCAAATACTCATATCCTCTGAACCCTAGCCGCCCGAACCTCTCTTCCTCCTCTTCTTGCGTGAGAATTCTTCTTCCATTCTTTGTGAGTTCGCGCTCGAGTCTCTTCTGCTCAGCCTGTGCTCCTGCGATCCATGTCTCTGCGAGTCCTCTGAGAGCAATCTGTGGGCTTCTGAGTAGTGTCTGAAGTTTCTACTCGTGAGTTCTCCTTTCCTCTGCAAGATTTTGAGCTCGATTTTCTATCTCCTGTTTGTGAGGTCGCGAGTTGCAAGTGTGTTCTTCCCAACAACTCAGCTGAGGTTCTCATCTCTTGCGCAAGTTCTTGTGAAGATCTGCAAGTTCTTCTCTTCATTAAGTTGCCAAGATCTTCTCCCATCATCTTCATGGCACCAAAGTAAGCCATTTTTGCGATCTTACTTTGCTGTTTACTCCATAAGTTATGATTTTTGGCACTAATCAGTTTTGTTCTAACTTGTGTCGTGCCCTTCTCTCAATCCCACTCAACTTGGTCCTTTGGGTGTATGGTTGTCGTACCTTAATGTGATTTGGTCATTGGTTGTGTGTTATGATTCATCTGATCAACTTACTTGCCGTGGCCTTAACCTCAATTAATCAATTTAACTTGTGCCGTGACCTTACCCTCCAATGTTCAACTTACTTACCCTTAACCTAAATTTTGTGTCGTGACCTCTTTATCAACCCTTAGGAAATCTTCGAAGGGGAAAGCACCGACTGAGGGGACCTCAAGGTCCAAAGCTCCTTCCTCATCATCCGGGAGACCCCAACCTTCTAGCAGTGCTAGATTTTTGAGTGGCTTCTTCGAACAGAAGTTCCTCAACACTACCTTTAAGCCTCTCCCTTGTCGTACGGTAGATAGATCTTTTGTCTACAAAAGCTGTCCCTCGGTTAAATAGATCATCAAGTTCTATAATATGGAATCCTTCCTTTTTCTTGAACGTGAGATCAATGTCGACTTGGTATCCGAATTCTATAACAATCTTTTTACCACTGCTGGCATTCATGTGTATACTACCCGAGTGGCCAAGAGAGACCTAGATTTTACTTACTCTAGTTTCTCAGAGTATCTGAGCTTTCGACGTTCACCTAATAGCTGTTCCCTTTTTCCTACCATTCCAGCCCGTTTGTCAGTTCCATTCTTGGGCGTCACCCCATATTCCATTTACGAGTATTTTTTCGGCCACCTCAGGCCGGATGGTCTCGATGAGCTTGACAGTGACTTCCGTACTTTTGCTGCCCTCAGACTATCTCCTGTTGATTATGTTTTATTCAAGATCATCACCAACTGTATTCTGCCCATTACTTCAAAACCCCTTGCTGAGATTCGCCCTTTCCACTGTCTAATGCTCTATGGGATGCATCGTCAGTTGGATTTTGATATCATGGAGAGTATTTTCGAGTCCATCATCTACTATAGAGAGCCCAGTCGTCGCACCGTTTACATGCCTTTTGGTCACATTATTACTGATTGGCTTTAGTCAGTCGGTATTGATATGACCAAGGGCAGGACCGTGCCGATGGTCCGACAGGACTGCAGACTTGGCCGACGCGCGTTTGCCAAGTCTGGCATTATTGTCGGACCTCAGGGCCTTCAGTGGAAGGATGGGCGAGGTTTAGGGGAGTTACCATGGGCTGCACATATTCAGGTACCAGCAGCACCAGTTGGCCATCATAAGGCGCCCGCAGCAGCACATGAGGAGTACGAGCCGGATCTTGATCTCCGCTGGCAAATCGCAGTGCTCGAGCAGTCTATGCAGCACGAGTTTCCTGTGTTCGAGCTCTAGCGACAGGAGATCCACTCTGAGGTTTCGCAGTTATAGGCAGGTCAGCAGACTATCGACTGCAGATTACACTCGATAGAGTCCGACGTCTCTGGGATCCGTGCTGATCAGCAAGTGTGGTTTGCTGAGTGGCACGCTTGGGCGGCTGGTCATCCGTACCAGCCTACATTTCCTAGATCTGCACCCTCCAGTAGCACTGCCCCAGGGAGTTTCCTACCCATCGACGATACATTATATGACCCCATGCAGTCTGACGACCCCCCAGCTCAAGATTGATTGTATTTGGTTGTACTCTGATTTCGATTCTGCTTCCATGACTTGTTATGTATGACTGTCTGATGGATTTTATGTATGACTGCTATTCCATCATTTTTCTATTCCATGTTCCTTTTCATATGATGCATATGTATAACTTGTTTTGATATATTTATTTCATATGCTTATCATATGTCTTCCAATTATCATATCTTGTTTGTTTTGGGAAAACCCCTGGGTTGAGGGGGAGGTATTTTAAACTTAACAACCAGTCTACACCCTTTTCGGTGTTTGACAAAGGGGGATAGTGTGGTTAGTTAAGTTTAGGATGATTACGAGTATAACTATGGTAGGGGGAAGACTCTGATTCTCCTACGATAGTGAAATTTAATTATAATTGATTTCAAATATCTAAACTTAAAATCGGGTTGTCAAACAACAAAAAGGGGGAGATTGTTGATGCAGTCTGGCCCTGATTGTTGTTTTGGTGTTGACATCGATTTAAGTTTAGGTTAATAAGATGAGTCTGGTTTAAGTCCTGGTCAGGGACTGGGCACGGAGTGAATGAAACCCCGGTGAGTGAAGCCGGGTCCTGGTGAGTGAAGCTAGGCGACTGAAATCCCGGTGAGTGATGTCGGGTCCTGGTGAGTGAAGCCAGGTGATTGAAATCCCGGTGAGTGAAGCCGGGTCCTGGTGAGTGAAGTCAGGTGATTGAAATCCCGGTGAGTGAAGCTGGGTCCTGGTGAGTGAAGCTAGGTGATTGAAATCCCGGTGAGTGAAGCCAGGTGACTGAAATCCCTGTGAGTGAAGCCGGGTCCTGGTGAGTGAAGCCAGGTGACTGAAATCCCAGTGAGTGAAGTCGGGTCGTAGCGAGTGAAGCTAGGTGACCGAAACCCTGGTGAGTGAAGCCAGGTCCTAGCGAGTGAAGCTAGGTTGAATGAAGTCCCGGTGAGTGAAGCTGGGCACGGAGTCTTGGTCCGGGGGACTAAGCATGAGTCAGAGAAGGCTAGGGAACCCGTTCTCTTGACTTAGGGTTGAATTGGTCGAAGCTGGATCGGTCTGGAGATCGATCAGGGAGTTGGCACGAACTCCCTGTTGTGGATCGGTCTAGTGACTGATCCAGAGAAGTCTGATCGTTCTGGTGAACAATCAGGGAGAGAACAGAAAGGTTTCTATTTGGCTTCTGATCGTTCTGGTAAACGATCAGAGAAGGGACAATAGGTTTATGTGAGAAACCCTAATCGGTCCCTCTGACCGATCAAATATCGATCAATCCTCATCCTGACCGATCAGGATGGCTCCTAATCGGTCAGGGAGTGATCTAATCGGTCACCAGACCGATCAGGGCATAACCTGATCGGTCAGGTGACCGATCAGGCGTGTGGTTCCTGCGGGTTGTGGCAAGCAAACTGTTGGATCGGTCTGGTGACCGATCCCTGATCTGTGATCGGTCAGTGTGACCAATCAGGTTCAGTCCGCGATCCCTCTAATCTCACTTTGGACCGATCAGACAGGAGCCTGATCGATCAGGATTTGAACTGATCGGTCTGGTGACCGATCAGGGTCCTCTCTGATCGGTCTGTGGACCAATCAGTAGCTGAAATTTTAATTCAAATCCGCTGTCAGAATTCTGATCGCGTTCTGATAACTTCTGTTTTCACTGCTATTTATCTGATTCACGTTTGATTTCATTTGCTAAGCGTCTGCTAAGTGTGCAGGTAATGCAGGGATGATTCAAACAATGGAGGAGGGTCAAGTACTGGAGACTTTTCGTCGATCAGGTTTGGTTGTTTTCTCTTCTCAGGTTACAACGGCTTCTGGCGTGCGGGCTGGCAACGGCTGGGAAGTTGACGACTGGCCTGGGGCTCAGTTGAAGAGGGTTCAGGGAGTCCAGAAGAGGTCAGTGGAAGCTGGGTTGTTGCAGACGAGCTGGTGAGCTGCAGAGGCGCTCCTGGTGATCTGGCGATGAGCAAGTTTAAGAGTTAGCTAGCGAAGAAGAGAAGGAGAACTCTTGCAAATCACTCTGAACCTTGAAGCAACTCTTTGAGGCACGACAAACTGTGAGCATTTGAATCTTCTGCCAACTTGAGCGCTTGGAAGAGGCAGAGAGCTTGGCGAGTCCATCAACAATCAGACACGAAGAGTGGGGAGTTCTTGCATGAGATTTGTGCTGGGTGGAGCTCGGTGAAGAGTTCTCTTATGTTCCTTCTGTCCTAGTGCTCTATAAGCCTTCGTGTGTCTCTGTGCTTTATTTTCCATCATTCTATTGAGACTGATGTGGAGAGGTTTCTCCACCGAGAAGGAGGTGTTATTCTATCCGGATTCCCCGGGGGGCTTGATCTGTCGACGATCAAGGGATCGCTCACCTCACGGGCACGCCAAGGAGTAGGGGCAAGTTATCCCCGAACTTTGTAAATCCGTGTTAGCGCCTTTGGGTTGCTGGTAGTTTCTGTTTTCTATTTGTTTTTGTTTTCTGCTTCTGTTTGTTGCTTCCGCTGCTAACCTTCAAGTGCAGATAAGTTCAAAATTCAAATCTTTGTGTCTGGCTACATTCACCCTCCTTTCTAGCCATCCAAGCACCAACACTAACAACGTAGGTGAAAAGAATCCGAAGAAATGCTATTCACCCCCCTCTAGCATACGTAAGTGATCCTACAATTGGTATCAGAGCGAAAGACCGCTTTCAATTGGACTAACCGCCAAGGAAGCACACGCTAGAGGAGAAAACAATGGAAGACAAGTTGGGTGAAGATATCTACACTCCACCGCCCTACGACCATGAGGATTTCGGCTATTGGAAAGCAAGAATGGAGACATGGTTCACAATGAAGTGGGAATGTAGAGTGGCAATTGAAGAGCCCTTCGAGATTCCAAAGGATAAGCACGAGAAGAAGCTTAGGCCTAGATATTGGAATCAAGAACAACAAGCACAATCAAAAGCCAATGAGAAGGTAATTAGTATTTTGATGAATATTTTGCCTAATAATATTGTGAGTTATGTAGGGGAGTATCACAATGCACACGAACTATGGAGAAAAATAGAAGAAATTCATAAGAACCCTACACGAGTTCAAGAGCTTAAGGAAACAAGAGTAATAGTTCAAGAAGAGCAACAAGAAGAAGAATTATCAATATCATCAAAGGAAGTGAGCTCAACCTCCTCAAGAGAAGAAGAGGAAGTATCAACCTCAAGAAGAGAAGAAGAGGTGTCAAATTCAAAAATTGAGGGGGAAGAGAGATCCACTTCCATACCTAAACAAGAGAAAGCATTCAATTCATCCAAGGTTGAAGAAAAAGTCAACCTAGCATCCACCTCCACTAAAGCAAAGACCAAGGAACATATCATATGCTTTGGGTGCAACGAAAAGGGACACTATAAGGACAAGTACCCACTAAGTAAAAAGAGGGTAAATCCTAAACTTATTTCAATTTCTTTAAAATTTAACATGAAGTGTAGGATTAGAGAAGCCCATGAGAAGAAGAAGAAAATTAGATGCTTCACATGTGGAGAATTGGGGCACTACCACACCAAGTGCCCAAAGAAAGGTGAAATCAAGAAAATGGAGCATCTAAGAAGATGGGAGAATGAGGAAAGAAAGAAGAGAAGAAGCTCACAACAAGGAGAGACTACAAGGGTAAGGGAGGTAATTCCTAATCCTAGGTTAAAATGTAATACAATTTCAAGTTCCTCCTTGCATATTAAAAATAATGTAAATTGTCCATCCATGCATGCTAAGATTAATGAAAACTGCTTATTTGCGCAAAATCATGGTTTTAGATACAATGATAGGAGTAAGGTTAACAAGGTAGATCATAACCCTAAGAAAAGCATGCATCATGATAAACCTAGGACCTTTGTACCTAAGTATCATGGCGCTAATCCCAAGAAGGGAAGGAATGTGCCTAGAAAGGAGGATAGGTCTAGGAATGTCCAAAGTGGACATATGGACGTTAAGGTTAGAAACTTGGAAAGGGAAAATCAAGCCTTGAGGGCAATGCTTGATACATTAGAAAAGACCCTAGAAAGATTCACGGTTGGATAAAAGGGTTTAGACATGGTGTTAGGTAGTATAAAACTCAACTATGATAGATCGGGTTTGGGATACCGGTCTAAGATCTCCAAGGCCAACAAAAAGAAATATGCTGGGAAGACATATGATCATGGCAAGAAGGAAAAGTCCAAGGATGGCAAGGGGGTGCCATTCAAAGGGAAAAAGGATGACTTAACCAAGGATAAGGTGTCCAAGGTTATGAAGGTCCATTTTGTAGGCCAATAAACATCGAGGGCACACCGGTGTGGTCTAGTGTGGGTTGAGAAACCTAGGGAGGTGGCTTGGGCTAAGAGCTCAAGGGAGAGCTCTAGGAGCCTTTGGGGTCCATGGTAAATGGATCTCAACAGTCTCTCTCCTTGGAAATTAGGTGAAATGTGCCAAAAAGGGTTGGAAGACTTGGGTAAGTCTTAATCCTAGATTTTGACACATTAAAAGGAGTCTTAGAGAGAAAAAGATGAAAATTAGAGAATAATTGATAAAATAAGGTTTTAATGTGTGAAAAACATGTAATTCAATGATAGAAATGTATCACGGTCAGGTGTTAGAAGATATATCAAGGAAAGACCACAATTAGGACTTTTGGGAGTAGCTTAAATGATACATTTTAGGAGAAGTTGGATTTCGTGCCAATCTTGGGATATGGAGTATATTTATTTGGAAACATATTTTTCCCAAGTAGATATAGACTTCACAAATCTCCCCACAAAATTTCAAATTTTTTGGAGATTTGTGAAATTATTTAGGCATTACTGAAATTGGGCTGAAAATCTAAAAATCAGGTATCAGTCGACTGCCCTGGGGGCAGTCGACTGATCCGAGTGAATTTCAGCCCAGAAGCTCTCTGTAAGTTTTCACAGTCGACTGCCCCAGGAGCAGTCGACTGATCCAGTAGGGTTAGAGAGAAAAGTTATATTGAATGATAAGATATGACTTTAAAGTTAAATCCTTGATTATACTCTTTAAATAAAGGCTTGCGTCATGATTTAATGGTGATTGTATAAAATGAGGCTATATGGATATCATAGAATTTTAAGAAAAATTGATGAGGACTTTAAAATCATTGGATGATATTGGATTATAAGCTTTTGATAATTGAGAGGATTTGATCATATTAAGAATACCTATGGAAAAGGAGAGGATTGAGGACAATTCCTTATGTAAATTTATAGTGCTTACAGTTGGCAAACACAAGGAATCATGAATTGAGTTCCAAAATGATACAAAGTGTCCATCTTTAAGGAAATTAGAGAATTGTACCAAAGTCAAGCACATTTGATAATCTTATTCAAATCATATTTTTCTAGGATTGGTTACATCCTAACAAATATGCTTTCAAATCTTTAGAGTTTTCCGGGTTTTGTTGAGTTCTTTTTGGCACTAAGAGAAAGATTGCTTGGGGGCAATTCTTTGATAATGTCAAAGGGGGAAGAACTTGGAAGTTGAGTTGGGTAGAACTTGACTTGGTGTTAGTGGGTTAAGTTGGGTAGAACTTAACCTTTAAAAAATGAAAATTGGGTGAAGGCATAGGTTAAGGGGGAGGTTGCCTCCTAAGGTTGCCTTGATTTTCATAGAAAATTTTTGGTTTTTGTGTCCAACTTGGGAATGACGATAGATACATGGGTGAATGTATTTTTCCCAAGTAGGTATGGGTACCACAAAGTTCTCTACAAAATTTAGAAATTTTTGGAGATTTGTGAAATTTCTCGCGCATTTCTGAAAATGACTAGAAAAAACTGATATTCAGAGTATCAGTCGACTGCCAACAAGGGCAGTCGACTGCCCAGGGCTGATTTGTGTATCAGCAACTGGTTTGGTATCCAAATGGTGTAAAACAAGTGTATGGGGGGGGGGTTAATACACTGTGTTTAGGACCATTAGGGATTAAAAAAAATCAATAATTGGGATATTATTGGGGTCCTTTTGATGTATGTCAATGGGGGAGAAGTGTTGGGTTTAAGTAGGAAACCAAACACACCTTTGCTAGAAACCCTAGGTTTAGGGGGAGCTAAGAAAAAGGGGAGCATGGTTGCTCCATTCTCGGCGTAAGGGGAACCTTGGAGAGGTTCTTAAAAAGCCTTTGTAAGCCCAATATAGGCGGAGCTTGGGATAGGTTTTAAAAAGCCCATTTCGAAAATTCCTAACTTGGAGAGTTAGGTGTGAAAAATTCCTAACTTGGAGGGTTAGGTGTGAAAAATTCCTAACTTGGAGAGTTAGGTGTGGGAAATTCCTAACTTGGAGGGTTAGGTGTGTGAAAAATTATAACTTGGAGGGTTAGGTGTAGGATGCCTTGGGATAGGATCCATCCATGCATTGCATATGCATTTGTTTAGCATTATTTTTGCTATTCATTACTATTTGTTTTTCCTAACTTAAACGTATTGCCAAACATCAAAAAAGGGGAGATTGTTGAGGCAATCTATGATCCGGAGTGACCAAGTGTTTTGATGTTTGGGCAAAGGGTTTAAGCTAGGTTTACCCTTGTGTTCTTATATGTGTATGTTGAGTGTGCAGGTTGTACAGGTTACACATATGGACTTGGCTGGACGACCTCGGTATGGTGAAGGGTGGCATGGAGACAAGGTGGAGGCTTGTGTGCACCTAAGGGACCTTGGAGAGAAGGGACGATGAGCTGAGGGGTGCGGACTTCGAGGCATGCGTGAAGGATGGCATGGAGGCAAGCTGGAGGCTTGCGTGCATCCGAGGGACAGGAGCCGAAGATGAAGAGGGCGCGAAGGCAATAGTCGAGGCTGCTGGTGAGGAGTCAGTCGAGTCATGAGGGTACGAGTGCTGTGTGATTGTACTCGGGAAGTCTTAGGGTTCGAGTGCGGAGTGAAATGTATTCGGGAAATGTAACCCTAGGCTTAGTAAGGGACCAGTCGACTGCCCTGGGAGCAGTCGACTGGTAGCGGCTGGTGAGCTGGCAGAATTCGAACGTTGGGGTGTCAACGGTCGAATTCTGAGTGGGGCAGTCGACTGCCAACAAGGGTTTTCAGCCCGAGTTCTATTTAAAGAGAACTCGGTTTGAGCTGAGACTCTTGGCGAAACTTGCTTGGTCAAAGCTTGTTAGTAGCCTGTTGTGACCAGATATTGTCGAAGTGATTGTGGCGAGGTTTCTCCACCCACAAGGAGTGACGAGGGCTGGCCGGAGGTTTTCCGGGGAGTGATCCACCGACGGATTCTTGGATTAGTCACCCGTTCAGGGTGGATACCAAGTAAATCTGGTTTGTTAGCGTTGTTTTACTTTGTTAATTTTATTTTGTTTGTATTTCCACTGCGCGACTAACAATGTAGGTGAAAAGAATCCGAAGAAATGTTATTCACCCCCCTCTAGAGTACGTAAGCGATCCTACATGAATGAGGAACCAGAAATAGACACCCTCTGCACCGTGGTCTTCAAGTTGAACTTGGTGTGTTTAAACCGGCAGCAATGGCGAATCGATACTTGTGCCACTAGACATGTGTATTGTAACAAGGAGTTGCTCCACAATTTCAAAAAAAAGTCAATGGAGACAAACTTTTTATAGAGAACTCAGCAACCTCAGACATTATAAGCCAAGAAAAAGTGATGTTGAAGATGACTTTGAGCAAGGATCTCACTCTAAATAATGTGTTGTATATTCTAGAGATTTGGAGAATCGAGTATTCAGAAGAATCTAGTATCTGGATCATTATTAAGCAAGTATAACTTTCACATTATTTTTGAGTCAAATAGAGTTGTATTGTTCAAGAAGAGAATGTTTATGGAAAAGGACTATGCATCTGATAGTCTTTTCAAGCTCAATGTAGTGAGCATTATGCCTAAACATAAAATTGAAAGTCTACTTATATGCTTGAGTCTTCATGTTTATAACATGGTAGTCTAGGACATGTTAACTATGATATATTACATAAATTAATAAATATGCAAAGCATACCTATATTCCATCTTGACCTGAAACACAAATATGAGACTTGTGTTGAAGCGAACATGATGAGGTCATTCTTTTAACATGTTGAAAGAAGCAACGAACCACTTGACCTAATTCACACCAACATGTGCGACCTAAAAGGTACATCGACATATGGTAAGAATAAGTACTTCATACCTTTTATAAATAATAACACAAAATACTATTATGTGTTTCTTTTCAAAAGTAAGGATGAATCTATAAAATTCGCTATAAGCATAAAGTTGAAAACTAACTTAATAAAAAGATTAAGGTGGTTCAAAGTGACTGATGTGATAAATATGTATCATCATTCACTGAGTTGTATGTTGAATATAGAATTAAACACGAAATAATATCTCCTTATACTTCTCAGCAAAATGAAGTTGCTAAGCGAAAGAATCATACTCTAAAAGAGATGATGAATGCTCTTCTATTGAACTTTGGACTGTCAAAGTTCATGTATGGGAAAGCTGTGTTAACAACTAATTATTTTTTAAATAAGAAACCCCGAAAGAAAATAGATAAGAGCCTTTATAAGTTGTAAAATGGAAGATAATCGTCTTACAAATACTTGTAAATGTGGGAGTGTCTTGTCGAAGTATTGGTGCCTTATCCGAAAAGGATTAAGATAGGAGCCAAAACTGTTGATTTCATATTTATTTGATATGCATATAATAGCAGTGTTGTATTGATTTTTTTTTGTATATAAGTAACAAATATCGGATATACACAAGTACTTGATAATAGAATCGAGAAATGTCTCATTCTTCGAACATGTGTTTTCGTATAAGACCCGAGAGGAAACTAGCTTATCAAAATGAGCATATGAAATTCAAGAAGAAGAAGATCATGATGAACCAATTAAGGTTGAGCTCAGACAAAGTAAAAGAGTTTGATTGGAAAAACTTACAGAACATATTTTATTACTTCCATATTGGAAAATGAGCTCCAAAGCTACTTAGAAGCAATATGCTCTTCCAAGGGATCTCACTGAAAAAAGACAATTGCATCTAAGAGAAACTCTATCTTGGAAAATACCACTTGGGAACTTATGGATCTTCATCCGAAAAGTAAACCACTAAGTTGTGAGTGGATATTCAAGAAGAAAATAAAATTAGATGGTACAATTGATAAATACAAGATTAGATTGGTAAGTCAAGGTTACTGACAATGAGAATGTCTTGATTACTTTAATATATATTCTCTTACGTCGAGAATAACTTCTATTAGAGTGTTGTTGACTATTGTTGCTTTATGAAATTTGTAAAAATGTCAAATGGATGTAAAGACAACCTTTCTAAACGAGAATTTAGAAGAGAAAATTGATATAGAGCAACATGAAGGATTTTCTATATTAGGACAAAAAATAAGGTTTGTATATTAGTGAAGTCGTTATACAACTTGAAATAAGCACTAAAGAAGTAACATGAAAATTTAATAATGTCGTGAAGGAATATGGATTCAAAATCAATGAATGTGATAAATATGCCTACATGAAAGTCATAGAGAAATCTTATGTTTATTTGTAGATGACCTATTTTTCATTGGAAGTAATAATAAGATAATCAAATCAATTGAAGACATGTTGAACTCAAGATTTGACATAAATGACATGAGCCTAACTAATATGATTCTATGAATCAAAATTCTTGGAATAGAAGAATGACTTATTCTTAGTCAATCTCACTATGAGGACAAGATTTTTTAGAAATTCACCAAGGATGACACTACATTGGCACGAATGCTGATAAACACAAGTCGACATCTATCAAAGAATCGAGGAGAAAATATTTCTCAGATAGAGAACTCTTGAATGATTAGAAGTCTGATGTACCTAATGAGTAGTTGTACACGATCAGACTTAACCTACACAGTAAGTAAACATAGTAGATACACGAGTAATCTCGGTGTTGAATACTAAAAAAAGGATAACAAGAGTACTGAGATACTTAAGGTATACTCATGAATATGACATGTACTATACTAGATATCTTACTGTGATTGAAGGATACAGTGATCCGAGTTGGATATCTGACATAAAAAGACTCTAAGTCTACTAGTGGATATGTATTTACTCTAGGAGGTGCAGTTATTTCATTGGAATCTTCTAAGCAAACTGTAATAACCAGATCAATGATGGAATTTGAGTTTGTTGTTCATGACAAATGTGGCGAAGAGACTAAATGAATACAATAATTCTTAGAAGATATTTCAAGATGGTCGAAACCTATGACGGTAATTTGCATATATTGCGATAGTTAATTAGTAGTTGGTCATGCACAGAGCGATTTGTATAATGATAAGTCTAGACATATACGTCATAGATATAATATCATTAGACAATTACTCTCAATGGGAGTTATCTATTGATGCAGTATACACTAATAATCAAACTCAGATTTTGATGTATGTCAAAAGGTTAAAGTTAGATGTTGTGCGTTCTAATATGTTTACCAAATATGTAGGACTAAAAAACCTGATGAGAACTGACACTAGGCTGAAGTCTAGTTAGGTTTGGAGGACCTGATAACTAGCAGGAAGCCCAGATAGATTTATATCTAACAGGAAGTCCAGTTAGGTCTGTGGAACCTGACAACTAACTGGCTGATGTCTAGATCACCACAAAAAAAGGGTTTTAGAATCGATTATAAAAGACATATAGCAGCGATTTTCAACCACTACTAAACCTATTGCACCGGTTAACCAACCGTCGTGGATGTTGGCGACATTAAGGCCACCCAAAATGATAAATCTAACTGGTGGTTTAAACTATACAACCGCTTATGGTGCATGCCTATAGGAGTGGTTAATAACCGATTCTAATTAACGACTCTTAGAAGCGGTCACGATTGAGTCTATAAATTACTATGCATTAGTAGAATGGTGATATTTTTGGAGCAGTTAGTAACTAATTCAGAAGGATGACTTGTAGAAATAGTTAAGATCGGGGTCCTATAAATTACTATGCAACAATTAGAATTTAGAAGGACTTATAGATGCAGTTTAAAACTGAGTCAGATAGATCAGCTATATGAGCAATTTTAAACTGATTCAGATAGATGAGTTATAGAAGCGATTTTAAATTGATCTAGAAAGACTGTCTTTCTAACACTGTCTTTCTCTTTCTCTCTCTCAGTAACAAATTTTCTGTGAACTTCCTCTTATACCCCTCCTTCTAACACTGTCTTTCTCTTTCTCTCTCTCAGTAACAAATTTTGAGACGTCTGCACATGCTTTTTCAGACTTTTATTTTAAAATAATATATTATGAAATCGGCGCTAAAAACGTAAGCTAAAAATTAAAAAAAAAATCAGATAAAAATATCTCATCCAAGGTGATTTAAAAATATAAATAAATAATTTTTATAATTGATTAATAGAAATTAATATATTAAATAATATTTAATAAATATATTAATATATTAAAAAATTAAAAAATTAAAAAAAAACGTCTGCAGAAATAAAAAAAATGTAAAAAAATTTCAAAAAAAAACGTCTGCAGAAATAAAAAAAAACATGGGCCTGAAATCTATTGATTTCAGCCCATGCTGGGCTTGAAATCAATAGATTTCAGGCCCACGTTGGACCTGAAATCTTTTGGTTCAGGTCCGACGTGGACTTAAATTTTTTTTCTATTTTAAAAATATATTAATATATAAAAAAATTTATCAAAACACTTAATTTCAGATTAAAACGCAGGGTCTGAAATCACGCTAGGAGGGCCTGAACATAAATGTGATGTCCATCAGTGGGTTTTGGTCAAAACCCACAGATATGGGTAATCTACTCTTATTGCATTGGTGATATCTAATATATAGATGTTTGGACACCTAAAACATCATCTCCTACCTCTAATCTCTCTATTTATATGGAGTTTTCAGAAATCCAGATATGGGAGGTCCATCAGTGGGTTTTCGTCAAAACCCACTGATATTTCTAAACTACTCCTATTTGACCAAAATCCACTGATGGACCTACCATATCTGGATTTCTGAAAACTCCATATGAATAGAGAGGGTAGAGGTAGGAGATGATGTTTTAGGTGTCCAAACAACTATATATTAGATATCACCAATCAAATAGTAGTAGTTTAGAAATATCAGTGGGTTTTGACCAAAACCCACTGATGGACCTCCCATATCTGGATTTCTGAAAACTCCATATGAATAGAGAGGGTAGAGGTAGTGTTGGGACCGAGTGCATGTTGACATGGATACGGGTTCGTAATTTTAAAAATAATTACGTGCAGCGGAAGAATTAGCATAAATAATTTCTCAAATTATTTTAACCACGTATCTAGCATGCAACCTTATGATGTGTGGACATGATCATAAATTAAAATTTTACAGAAAGTAAACTAATTTACTCAATACCTCGTGTAACTCGAAGTAAGGGACGAGATTCAACCGTAGCGTCCCTTGGAAGCTCCGCCTCTATTCGCGTCCACGTCGAGTTCTCTTCGGGATGACTTCACAAAGCCACGAGTTTTGTGCCGACGAGAACTACTAAATTCTCCAAAGGCACAACTAGAATATCAAGAGAGAGAGATGGAAACTAACCACCAAGTAACGGAATCAAGATTCTGGGGAAGGGAAGGAGGGAGTCGCAACCCGCTTCTTCTTCTTCTTTGGCACCTTCTTGGTGGAGGAGGCTCACGGCAACCCTAGGCAGTGCGCCGGCCCTAGGGAGAGAATGGGGCGCCGGCCCTAGAGAGAGAAAGGGGTGCCGGCCCTAGAGAGAGAGGGAGAGAATAAGAGAGAGAGAGAGAGCTTGCTACTTGATCTCTTAAATTGAATTCAAGCCTTGCCTTGGTTCCTTTATATAGTAGCCTCTCCGTTGCCAAGTCTCCCCTTTAACGGAATAAATTTTCATAAGAAATTTATCTTATAAATTTTCTTATGAATTATTCCGTTATGCCAAGTTTTATTATAACTAACTTTATAATAAAACAAACACATCTCCCCTTTTAATATGGAATAAATTTTCACAAAAATTTATTATATAAATTTTTCTTATCATGGAAAAATCAATTCATAATTGATTTTATAAAATAAAATAAACCAATCCATGGTTCATTTTAATTTCCATAAAAGAATAAATTTATTATATAAATTTTTCTCATCATGGAAAAATCAATTCATAATTGATTTTATAAAATAAAATAAACCAATTCATGGTTCATTTTAATTTCCATAAAAGAATAAATTTATTATATAAATTTTTCTCATCATGGAAAAATCAATTCATAATTGATTTTATAAAATAAAATAAACCAATCCATGGTTCATTTTAATTTCCATAAAAATAATAAATTTATTATATAAATTTTTCTTATCATGGAAAAATCAATTCATAATTGATTTTATAAAATAAAATAAATCAATCTAAGGTTTATTTTAATTTCCATGAAAATAAATCTCTTTATATAAATTTCTTTATATAAATTTCTTTATATAAATTTCTTTATATAAATTTCTTTATCCATAATTTTATAAAATAAATCGCGCTTGATTTATTTTATAATTTAAACCAAATAAATTGGTTTCCCTCCTTTATTGTGGCCGGCCAAACCAAAGAGGGTGGGCACCCTCTTTGGCCGACCACACCAAGCCAAACCCTAGCGAATTAAACTCATTTAATTCGTCCAATAAGCCTTCAAAAGACTTAGCCATTTTAAGCTTCCGATGCGCCTCTGATAAATTCCGATTCGACTTATTTCTCTTGATTGGAAAATCTAATTTTCAACTAGTTTTAAATCCCTCAGATTACTTGTAGTGCGTGTGACTAAATAGGCTTTCGATTTATGTTAGCCGTCTATAATTCATCAATTATAGAACGATCATGAGTGGCACCTAGTAGTACATCATGATCCCCAATTAATCGAAAGATCAACAGTTGACCTCAGAAATTATTCTGAAACCCTTCAGCATCTCTAATGAATCGTGCCTCATTCCCTTCACCATCTTATACCCACTTGGTTCAGGACATGGTCTATATGTGTCAGTCCCCACTAGGCTGACTACGTCACACCTAGCCCAAGTAATGTGTTTCTCGTCCAATGGATTTCTAATTACTCTCATGTATTTAAGAGACTCATACTCAAAACATGTCATGCTCTGGCGAGAGGCTTCGAGTAACAATCCGACGATAGGCCTTGGGTATACATCTCCTCGCAAGGAGTGGTGAATCCTTTGTAGGCTGTTCAAACATCTTCGGACACTTCGGCTTATACCCAACCATCCTGGGTCCACACCTCCTTGGAGATGCATGCTTAAGATGTTAAAGTATAAGTCTTCATGACCAAGATGACTTGAACACCGTAAGTCAAAGGAACATCGCACTTAAGCTGCAGTAAGAACTTCACTGACATGTCTATATATAGACTACCATGTGAAGTTTTACAGCCAGTCACTCCAATGAACTATTTCCCTTAACTAGCATTCATGTTTATCTCCGGACATCCCAATGTCACCAGCCAGTGAGAATCAGCTAATTAGAGAATAACCCATGCTAGTCTCAACAGAATTGATAGTGTCCGTATTTATCAATTCATCGACTAGGGATATTTTCAATACTTCACAATTGCACATGTAGAGATAATCACTAGTTGTGATTCCATCACAAATTCTCTCATGCTGTGAATTGTATTGCGGACATTCAGTAAATGAGTTTAAGATCCCAATCAAATACACAAACATGTATACTCAAATAGTGAATTTTCATTTATTAAAATAAATGTTTACAATCATAAGGCGATTGACTTAGGACACTTCTCTCATATTACTAACAGACTCCCACTTGGCCTAATGCCAATCGCTACGGTATCCAATACCGCAGACTCTAACATGACCCTCAAACTTACTTTGAGGCAAGGCCTTAGTTAAAGGATCCGCTAAATTCCTTTCAGTGGGAATTTTCTCAATTTGTATATCATTCCTACTTATAATCTCTCTGATCAGATGATAGCGGCGAAGCACGTGTTTGGATCGCTGATGAGACCTTGGTTCCTTTGCTTGTGCAATAGCTCCATTGTTGTCGTAGTAAACCGGCACTGCTTCATTAATGGTTGGAACCACACCAAGTTCGGAGACAAAATTCTTGATCCAGACTGCTTCCTTTGCTGCTTCTGAAGCTGCGATATATTCCGCTTCCGTGGTAGAATCTGCTACGGTGTCTTGTTTGGAACTCTTCCAACTTATTGCACCTCCATTCAAAGTAAATACGTATCCAGACTGAGATTTGGAGTCATCCTTATCTGTCTGGAAACTGGCATCTGTATACCCACGTATTACCATATCTCCTTCTCCATATATTAGGAACACATCCTTAGTTCTTCTTAAGTACTTAAGGATTTTCTTGACAGCCGCCCAATGATCCATTCCTGGATTCGACTGGTATCTGCTTGTGATGCTCAGAGCATACGATACATCGCGCCTAGTACATAACATAGCGTACATGATAGATCCTATCGCGGATGCATAGGGAATCTTATTCATGCAAATCCTCTCGTCTTCTGTGCGCGGACACATAGACTTTGAAAGGTTGATCCCATGCCTGATGGGAAGGTAACCTTTCTTGGATTCCGACATGCTAAACCTTTTTAGCACTCGGTCTATATATGTAGACTGCGAAAGACCAAGCAACCGTTTTAATCTATCTCTATAGATTCTAATCCCAAGGATATAGGTTGCTTCTCCCAGGTCATTCATGGAGAAAGTTTTGGACAACCAAATTTTAACTGTCTGTAAGACTGATATATCATTTCCTATAAGTAATATGTCATCGACATATAATACTAGGAATACGACTGCACTCCTACTAACCTTCTTGTACACACAAGGTTCGTCAGGATTTTGTGAGAAATCAAACTCTTTGATTGTCTCATCAAAACCGATGTTCCAGCTCCTGGATGCTTGCTTCAGTCCATATATGGATCGTCGAAGCTTGCATACTTTGGTTTTATCAACCGATGTGAAACCTTCAAGTTGTATCATGTATACATCCTCAAGCAGGTTTCCATTATGGAAAGTTATTTTCACATCCATTTGCCATATCTCATAATCATAATGAGCTGCAATGGCTAGGAGCATCCGAATGGATTTAAGCATAGCTACTGGCGAATAAGTTTCGTCATAATCAATTCCTTGTTTCTGACGATATCCTTTTGCCACTAATCTAGCCTTAAAGGTAACAACATTACCTTCCATGTCGGTTTTCTTCTTGAAAACCCACTTGCACCCTATGGGCTTAATCCCTTCAGGTGGGTTAACCAAGTCCCATACTTGATTTTCGTACATGGAATCCATTTTCAACTTCATGGCTTCAAGCCATTTGTCCCTTTCTGAATTTTTCAGAACATCTTCATAACTAATAGGTTCGTCATCGCTTATGAGTAACACGTCGTTCGATTCACTTATGAGAAATCCGTATCTCTCTGGAATATTGCGTGTCCTATCAGACCTACGAAGATGTGGTGTTGTTTTAGGTTCAACTGATAGCTCATCATTATGAGTTATTGGTTGTGGGTCTAGACTAGGTGTCTCTGTAATGTCTATTTGAGTTTCTTGAACTTCATCAAGTTCAATGCTACTCCCACTGTTTTCTTGTAAAAGAAATTCTTTTTCCAGAAATACAGCATGTCTTGAAACAAACACCTTTTGTTCTAAGGGATGATAGAATTGGTAACCCTTCGTTTCTTTAGGGTATCCAATAAATAGACATTTATCAGACTTAACATCCAATTTGCCTGATATAGTCCGCTTCACATAAGCAGGACAACCCCATATCTTAAGGTGAGTTAAGTGAGGTTTCTTACTATTCCATGTCTCATATGGAGTAGTAGAGACTACCTTGGTCGGGACTCTGTTTAGCAAGTAAACAGCTGTCTGAAGTGCATAGCCCCAAAAGGATTTTGGAAGAGTTGCATGATTCATCATCGACCTAACCATGCCCATCAAGGTTCGGTTGCGCTTCTCAGATACACCATTATGCTGTGGTGTATACGGCGGAGTCCATTGGGACAATATCCCATTGTCCCTAAGATAATCTTGAAACTCTTGACTTAAGTATTCACCACCCCGATCGGATCGAAGTATCTTAATACTTTTGTCAAGCTGTTTCTCTACTTCATTTTTGAACTCTTTGAATTTCTCAAAAGCTTCAGATTTGTGTTTCATCAAGAACACATACCTGAATCGTGAGTGATCATCGATAAAGGTGATGAAGTAGCTATAGCCTCCTTGTGCAAGAGTTGACATTGGTCCACATACATTAGTATGTATTAGACCAAGCAATTCTCCCACTGGATTACCTTTTCCGGAAAAGGGTAATTTGGCCATCTTGCCTTTTAAGCATGATTCGCATGTATCAAATGAACCGGGTTCAAATGATTCCAAAATTCCACATCGATGTAATTTGGTCATGCGTTTCTTACTGATATGGCCAAGACGACAATGCCACGTGTAGGAGTCTATTCGATTATCTATTCGAGCACGTTTGTTGCTAACTTCGATATTGAAAACGTCAACGGATAAATCTAACGTGTAGATACCATTGCACAAAGTTCCAGTCCTATAAAGAACGCCATTTAAAGTTATGTAACAACAATTGTTACTAAAAGTTAAATGATAACCCTTTTCATTCAAACATGAAATAGATACAATGTTCTTTATTAACGAAGGAACAAAATAACAATTATCCAATTCTAAGACACGTCCAGTAGGGAGCTTTAGCAAATATGTTCCGATGGCAACAGCAGCAATCTTTGCTTCATTTCCAACTCGCAAATTCGCTTCTCCCTTAACGAGTCTTCTTCTATTCCTTAGACCTTGTATGTCATTACATATATGTGAGCTACACCCAGTATCAAGTACCCAGGTGTACGAGGAAATAGAGTGACATTCAATAATGAAGATGTCTGAAGAGGATGGGGCATCGGATGCCTTCTTCTTCAAGGACTCAAGATGAACCTTGCAGTTTCTTCGCCAGTGACCTTCTTTGCCACAGTGATGGCAAGTGTCTTTTGGGGTCTTTTCAATCTTTTTGGCCTTGGTTAACTTATTGGTGTCCAAAATGGAACGTAAATTCAGAGAAGATATGATCGAGTGATTATCCTAGAAATACAAATTGAGCTTATGTGAGAAGAATGATAACGAATGCATCAACATACATTAATTAAATCCTATTTATTTATCGAATTGAATAACCCTTTTTATCAATTTGAGAGATCGTAGGAACATCTCCAAATAGGTTGATATCCAACCATAGATAAGAACAACCATGGTTGTGGCCATCAAGTTATTCTTAGCTATGAAGGTAGGTAATTACACCGATTACATATCACATATATGTAACTATCACTTTATGCTATCAACTAATTGAATGTTTGCATAAATCATTGGGTTGTTAACTCATTAACAAGTATGCAACATTATACATAGCACCCAACTGCACCTCTCTTTACATCGACCTTGGCTGTGGCACAACAAATCCATGCTCCAAGCTTAAGGCTGACCCATTAATCAAGAAATAGTTTTAATATGGTTGGAGCTCATTCAACCGTTTAGTCAGGCTTGGATGTGTCCAACAACCAAAACTAAGGATTGACCTCTGACTCCAACTATATTAATCATAAACTAATTCCATGGTTTGAATATGTTGAGGTTCAAGCTGGGCATGGATGTGTCCATCAACCCAAACGAGAAACAAAACTCTGGTTCTAACCATATTAATGGAAGGTATTAGCCTTAATATTTTGTAAGGGGTTTTGGTCTCATCCTTTATTTTCTAAGCACTTTAATGACATATAATTATGTCATGTACTAACGATTTCTTTAATAAAGTATGTATGTGACTTAATTTATCAAGTCTCATTAATTGAATTAGGAACTGGATTTCCTAATTCTAATTTCATACTTTATTCAAGGAAATTGTTTTGGGAAATAATTTCCTAAATTGTCATAATCAATTTCGAAAATAATATGTTTAAGACTTTGATTTCTCTAAATCAAATCTTATTAAATTAAGAGACAGATTCCCTTAATTCAACCACATATTATTTTCATGAAAATCTCATTTAAGAAAACTCTATAGGAAACCATTTTCCTAATTAATTTTGGAGACAATAATATGTAAGTGCATCACCTCTTAAATCAAATTTCCAAGATTTGATCACATATTTTATTCATGGATTAATTAATTACAACAAATTATTTTCTATAGGTGGCTCCCCGAGGCTCAGATACCCAAAGAAAAGAAATTTATCGTAAATCCAATTTGGTCCGCTCCCCGAGGTGTAACCAAATTAAACATGACAATTTTATTCAAAAATGGGAAATTAAATTACAACAACTAACTTTAAATTGAACAGCTCCCCGAGGCTCAATCCAAAATAAAGAATTTTGTTAATAATTTAAAACCAATTCGAATTTAATTGTCAATTAATGATCCATAAATTTGTCTAGACTTTCTTGAAAGAAAGTGCCCAAAATTGCGAGATTTCATAATAGGTTTTCAGAATAATTGTAAGTTTCTGGTACAAAGAAAACTTACATATTTCCAAAATAGAAAAATTTCCAAAATTTTCAAAATTGGAAAGTTTCCAAAGATGGGAAGTTTTCACAAGTATCATAAAATTTCAGAAACTAGGATATTTCAAAAGTTTGCGAAATTTCATGAGGATTTCCAAACTTTGAAATTCCTAAATCTAAAATTTATCATAATTGGAAAGTTTTCATAATTGGAAATTTTTTCAAAATTGAGATCATGACAAAGTTTTCCGCAAAACAATTATATGATTATGTCGAACACTAACCTGGCTCTGATACCACTGTTGGGACCGGGTGCATGTTGACATGGATACGGGTTCGTAATTTTAAAAATAATTACGTGCAGCGGAAGAATTAGCATAAATAATTTCTCAACTTATTTTAACCACGTATCTAGCATGCAACCTTATGATGTGTGGACATGATCATAAAATAAAATTTTGCAGAAAGTAAACTAATTTACTCAATACCTCGCGTAACTCGAAGTAAGGGACGAGATTCAACCGTAGCGTCCCTTGGAAGCTTCGCCTCTATTCGCGTCCACGCCGAGTTCTCTTCGGGATGACTTCGCAAAGCCATGAGTTTTGTGCCGACGAGAACTACTAGATTCTCCAAAGGCACAACTAGAATATCAAGAGAGAGAGATGGAAACTAACCACCAAGTAACGGAATCAAGATTCCGGGGAAGGGAAGGAGGGAGTCGCAACCCGCTTCTTCTTCTTCTTTGGCACCTTCTTGGTGGAGGAGGCTCACGGCAACCCTAGGCGGTGCGCCGACCCTAGGGAGAGAATGGGGCGCCGGCCCTAGAGAGAGAAAGGGGTGCCGACCCTAGAGAGAGAGAGGGAGAGAATAAGAGAGAGAGAGAGAGCTTGCTACTTGATCTCTTAAATTGAATTCAAGCCTTGCCTTGGTTCCTTTATATAGTAGCCTCTCCGTTGCCAAGTCTCCCCTTTAACTGAATAAATTTTCATAAGAAATTTATCTTATAAATTTTCTTATGAATTATTCCGTTATGCCAAGTTTTATTATAACTAACTTTATAATAAAACAAACACATCTCCCCTTTTATTATGGAATAAATTTTCATAAAAATTTATTATATAAATTTTTCTTATCATGGAAAAATCAATTCATAATTGATTTTATAAAATAAAATAAACCAATCCATGGTTCATTTTAATTTCCATAAAAGAATAAATTTATTATATAAATTTTTCTCATCATGAAAAAATCAATTCATAATTGATTTTATAAAATAAAATAAACCAATCCATGGTTCATTTTAATTTCCATAAAAGAATAAATTTATTATATAAATTTTTCTCATCATGGAAAAATCAATTCATAATTGATTTTATAAAATAAAATAAACCAATCCATGGTTCATTTTAATTTCCATAAAAAGAATAAATTTATTATATAAATTTTTCTTATCATGGAAAAATCAATTCATAATTGATTTTATAAAATAAAATAAATCAATCCAAGGTTTATTTTAATTTCCATGAAAATAAATCTCTTTATATAAATTTCTTTATATAAATTTATTTATCCATAATTTTATAAAACAAATCGCGCTTGATTTATTTTATATTTAAACCAAATAAATTGGTTTCCCTCCTTTATTGTGGCCGGCCAAACCAAAGAGGGTGGGCACCCTCTTTGGCCGGCCACACCAAGCCAAACCCTAGCAAATTAAACTCATTTAATTCGTCCAATAACCCTTCAAAAGACTTAGCCATTTTAAGCTTCCGATGCGCCTCTGATAAATTCAGATTCGACTTATTTCTCTTGATTGGAAAATCTAATTTTCAACTCGTTTTAAATCCCTCAGATTACTTGTAGTGCGTGTGACTAAATAGGCTTTCGATTTATGTTGGCCGTCTATAATTCATCAATTATAGAACGATCATGAGTGGCACCTAGTAGTACATCATGATCCCCAATTAATCGAAAGATCAACGGTTGACCTCAAAAATTTTTCTTAAACCCTTCAGCAGCTCTAATGAATCGTGCCTCATTCCCTTCACCATCTTATACCCACTTGGTTCAGGACATGGTCTATATGTGTCAGTCCCCACTAGGCTAACTACGTCACACCTAGCCCAAGTAATGTCTTTCTTGTCCAATGGATTTCTAATTACTCTCATGTATTTAAGAGACTCATACTCCAAACATGTCATGCTCTGGCCAGAGGCTTTGAGTAACAATCCGACGATAGGCCTTGGGTATACATCTCCTCGCAAGGAGTGGTGAATCCTTTGTAGGCTGTTCAAACATCTTCGGGCACTTCGGCTTATACCCAACCATCCTGGGTCCACACCTCCTTGGAGATGCATGCTTAAGATGTTAAAGTATAAGTCTCCATGACCAAGATGACTTGAACACCGCAAGTCAAAGGAACATCGCACTTAAGCTGCAGTAAGAACTTCACTGACATGTCTATGTATAGACTACTATGTGAAGTTTTACAGCCAGTCACTCCAATGAACTAGTTCCCTTAACTAGCGTTCATGTTTATCTCCGGACATCCCAATGTCACCAGCCAGTGAGAATCAGCTGATTAGAGAATAACCCATGCTAGTCTCAACAGAATTGATAGTGTCCGTATTTATCAATTCATCGACTAGGGATATTTTCAATACTTCACAATTGCACATGTAGAGATAATCACTAGTTGTGATTCCATCACAAATTCTCTCATGCTGTGAATTGTATTGCGGACATTCAGTAAATGAGTTTAAGATCCCAATCAAATACACAAACATGTATACTCAAATAGTGAATTTTCATTTATTAAAATAAATATTTACAATCATAAGGTGATTGCCTTAGGACACTTCTCTCATATTACTAACAGGTAGGAGATGATGTTTTAGGTGTCCAAACATCTATATATTAGATATCACCAATCAAATAGGAGTAGTTTAGAAATATCAGTGGGTTTTGACAAAAACCCACTGATGGACCTCACATATCTGGATTTCTGAAAACTCCATATGAATAGAGAGGGTAGAGGTAGGAGATGATGTTTTAGGTGTCCAAACATCTATATATTAGATATTACTAATGAAATAGGAGTAGTTTAGAAATATCAGTGAGTTTTGACCAAAACCCACTGATGGACCTCCCATATCTGGATTTCTGAAAACTTCATAAGAATAGAGAGGGTAGAGGTAGGAGATGATGTTTTAGGTATCCAAACATCTATATATTAGATATCACCAATTAAATAGGAGTAGTTTAGAAATATCAGTGAGTTTTAACCAAAACTCACTGATGGACCTCCCATATCTGGATTTCTGAAAACTCCATATGAGTAGAGATGTTAGAGGTAGGAGATGATGTTTTAGGTGTCCAAACATCTATATATTAGATATCACTAATCAAATAGGAGTAGTTTAGAAATATCAGTGGGTTTTGACGAAAACCCACTGATGGACCTCCCATATCGGGATTTCTGAAAACTCCATATGAATAGAGAGGGTAGAGGTAGGAGATGATGTTTTAGGTGTCCAAACATCTATATATTAGATATCACTAATGCAATAGGAGTAGTTTAGCCATATCAGTGGGTTTTGACCAAAACCCACTGATGGACATCACATCTATGTTTAGGCCCTCCTAACTTGACTTCAGACTCTGCGTTTTAATCTGAAATTAAGTATTTTGATAGGTTTTTTTATATATTAATATATTTTTAAAATAGAAAAAAAATTTGAGTCCACGTCGAGCCTGAATCAAAAGATTTCAGGCCCAACATGGGTCTGAAATCAATAGATTTCAGGCCCACATTTTTTTATTTCTGGAGACGTTTTTTTTTGAAATTTTTTTACGCTTTTTTTTTATTTCTGCAGACGTTTTTTTTTGAATTTTTTATATATTAATATATTTTTTAAATATTATTTAATATATTAATTTCTATTAATCAAATATAAAAATTATTTATTTATATTTTTAAATCACGTTGGATGAGCTATTTTTAACTAAAATATTTTTTTAATTTTTACCTTACGTTTTTAGCGCCGATTTCATAATATATTATTTTAAAATAAAAGTCTGAAAAAATATGTGCAGACGTTTCGAAATTTGTTACTGAGAGAGAGAAAGAGAAAGATAGTAGTTAAAGGAGGGGTATAAGAGGAAGCTCACATAAAGACCTGCACCTTTTGGTAAAATAGAAATCATGATACGTTCTTTGATAATTTTTGATTTTTAGATACGTCCTTTGATAAATTGCCAAAAAAAAAAATCAAAAGACATTTGCTCCAAACGACAAAAGGCATTTGCTCCAACCTTCAAACTATATATTCTATCAACATATTTCAATATATAATGAAAACAATATTTAACAAAAGCTTGCACCAAATTAAAAGGTTGAATTCAGTCTGAGAGATTAGGAAAAAAAAAAAAAAGAGAAGTGATGCTTACTCTGCATTCAAAAGTGCACTTACTAATCGTATCGGTTCGGTTTCACGAAAATTTCTCATCGGTCATCAGGATAAATCGAGAAGTGCTCGTGGTGGCTAGTCTAGAAGCCCAGCGTCCCAGGGTTCGCGCTCTATTTGGAAGAAAAATTTCTATAAAATACATCGTAATTGGAGATCGTCAAGACAAAAACAGTAGCATAGATAAAGTAACATTTGGCAATGCGCTCAACACTTTCAATTAGTTAACAGGACTGAGCATCATGGGAGAATGATAGATTAAAATGTGCATGGAAATTAAACATGATCTCGTAGTCATCACTCGGAGATCACTTGTTCGAAGAGCAACCCATTCCATCACTGCCAAGCAGATTCACTGTTCACCCAACCTTTCTAGATAAGATCGCTCGGTTTTTCAAAGAGGACTAGTCAATATCATCTGCTCCTAGTTTGACCCACCAACGCTGCCGTTTCTTGACCCATTCCATCACTGCCAAGCAGATTATTTTCTTGAAAAGCCATTCCACAGGGAGGGGAACGAAAAGGATCCAAGTTCATCCATTTCTATGAAACAAACATGAGGTTAACTATGCTTGGTACCGTCATTAGAGTGAAATCAATTCCATGTGTGCATTCCAATGCTCCCATGAAACAGTTGAGGCAACCAGATAAGGTAGTGTCCACATCCTGGAAATTAAACCGCACTGAGCATCAAGGAAATTAAACATGATCCACTGCACCAGAGCCGGCTCTGGGCAGGAGCCCTGGTAGTCCCGGCCAAGGCCGATTCTGGTGCATAAAATTGGACTCCTTCATCCTTTAGGGCTCTGGGTAGGAGCCCTGGTAGTCCCGGCCAAGGGCGGCGTTGGTGCAGTGGATCATGTTTAATTTCCATGATGCTCATGCTGTTTAATTTTCTATATATATATATATATATTATTTATTTTCTCAAACTCACGTTTTGCTTTTCTCCAAAATCCCTCGAGCCCTAGCTTTCTCTCGACTTTTGCCGTCGCCGCTCGCGATTCTCCTCGCCAAACCCCTCACCGCGCCTTCCCTCCCTTGCCTCGACGACTACAAGAGGGTTCGTCTCTCCATCGTCGAGACAGAGAAGAGGGTGATCTTGCTTGCTATCTTGCTGATATTGTCGGCATATCGATCGAGGTTTCTCTTCGAAATTTGTGGTTCGTCTTCCTCATCTTCGCAGTTCTTTCGTTGCTATACCTCTCAATTTCTGATTTTCCAATTTGTGATTTGCTCGTCTTCCTCATCTTCACAGTTCTTTCCTCATCTTCGAAGTTTGTGGTCTCTCTATTGTTATTTATGATTTGCCAATTTGTTTGTTCTTGGGAGGATTTCTCCATTTCTATCGATAACTTTGATGTTATTTCTTTCAATTTCTACGATTAAATCACAAATGTTGAAAATGCTAATATTTTTGGTGGTAATGGTAATTTTTCAAGCTGAAAAAAGAGATTGCTTGACTAGCCGAGGATTTGAAAATATTAGCAAAAGAGACTAGCCCAAAAAATTACTCAAGCTGATGTTGTTTCTCTCAGGCTGAAAATGCTCGGATAAGATAGTGATTTGTATTATTATGATTAACCTATAAATTGATGTTTGCTTTGACCTTTTTTTTTTCAAGGCTAAAAGCTTCTTTCTTCTGTATACTTATTGAGATCTATTTTTTTTAGTTCAAACTCTCTACATTGGATTTCTAGTATCTTTATCTGTGATCACCTTAGTAATAAAGATAAGAAAGGGCAGTAGAGGGAGAGCTCGATAGTTAGGGGTATAGTTAATTCTTTTCTTTTATCTATCGTTCACGCATTCACCCTAGTTTCTTTAGTCTCTCTTTTGTGTCTCTAGTTTCTTTAGTCTCTCTTTTGTGTTTCACTCTGACCATGCAATTGTTTGTGATCCCGCCCTAGCTCATGTATAATTCGGTCGGCCAGTGTGGCGCTTCGTAAAGATAGGTCACTTCTAAAAGGAGGTCGGACAGTCCGGCGTGGTGGGGCATGAAATGGGGCGGGTCGTCACTAGCCCGAGTTCCACTCAGATCGGAGGTCCCGATTTGGTAGATAGTCGATTAGGGGGGCACCGAGTGTGCAACCTGATATCAGCCGATCGACATGCTCCTTGTATTATAGTTCTAACTTCAAGGGGACAGGCCGGTCGGCGGAGATTTGAGTACGCCACATACAAGCCGATCAACGTACCGTTGTCCTCGCAGCTCGGGGTTCCTGGAGATAGCCGATCGACGCACTCCTTAAGTGCACTCTGGCTTAGAAGTTGTCGCTGTCTATAGCAGTACCTACCCTCTGACACTACGCAGATAAAGTACCAGAGTCGACGCACGCCAGCTCGGGCATGACACCACTTATGTCAGAATCACGGATATCTCGCTGACACAGTACATTCCTAACAAGCTCTAATAACCCATACCACGACACCCTCTGCGTATGTCAAGATAAGGCGACATCGGTCGGTGAGATGACTATGGTCCTTGATCCCGTCCCCACATGAGACAAAAAGAGGGCAGAAGTGGGACAGAGGCTGTCGGTTACCCCGGCTATATAATGCTTTCCTTCCTTTACATTCAGGCATGCGTAATATTTTTAGCTACAATCATTTCTTCCTTAGCTCCATTTTCTTCACCGGATTCTGACTTGATCGTCGGAGGGTCTTGCCGGGAAACTCTCCCGGTGGGTTGCTGACGGTCGTTTTTTTTCTAGGACAGGCGCTCCTTGGCTGGAATAGTTCTCAACACCACTACGCGATACCACCATCCTTCTCCATTGACAAGCTAGCCTCGTCGTCGAGTTGGGAGTCCACCTCGCTCTTCAACAGGATCATATTTGACACTAGAAGGAGGGCATTACGCCTGATCAAGAGCAGAAGATGGAAGAACCCAGCCGAGTGTCGGTTACCATCACGCTAGCGGTTCCTAATGGCTGCTCGAGCTCAGAAGGCCCCCCAATTTCCCCCACATGCGAGTAGCCCCGCGCCCCAGTTCCCCGAGCCCTCGGCCGTGGGCAACTCGGTGGGGTCGGGGAAATGTCATCAAGCCAGAAGGCATCTCAATCCCCTTTTGCCCTGCTTTCTTTCGAGCCAGAGAAGATGAGGCTCACTCTGTTGAGACCTTGACGTACGAATCGACAGAATCTATCGGTCGACAAAACCTCCTACTTAGTTGACTGAACCTCATGCCATTCCTTGTATATGCTGCTCGACTGTGCTCAGCTGTTGCTGTAATAAATGTGATCCGTCGACCTATCCTTTGATCGGTCGATGGATAGAACATCCATCTTCGTGGTCATGCCATACCAAAATTGGATCCATTGACTGATCCCAATGATCCATCTATCGATCCCTCTGAATATACTGAATCTGGTTCATAGCAGTGTTGCTCAGGCTTGATCAGTCGATTGATTCGGGTGATCAATCGACCCACTGTCAACAAAGTTTAATTTATCTACATGAAAATGTTAGCACATTAATATATAAAGGAATTAATCTTGCAAAACAGAGTTAGTACAGGTGTAAAAGTTTGCATGAGTAATTAACAGTAGAATCTATCATGATCTCAACTTAGTGTTGATAAAAAAACATCAGACAAGAACAGTTAATCTCTAGTATTTCGATGTTTGACAATATACCAAGGTATGGTCTGTCTGATCAAGAGTTAAGTCAAACAGGACTTAATGTTTGGAAGGGTAAACCCAGGTTTAATCAGTTTGACCATGTAGGATCGATATGATCGATAGAGGGGGTGTGAATATCGATTACGAATTTCTTTGGATATAAATCGAGAGAATACGCAACGGAAATAAAGAAAGTAGCAACTTAAAATAATGCTAACACGCTTTATTTTACTTGGTTCGGAGTCTGTGACGACTCCTACTCCAAGACCCACGTGTAGGGATCTATGGGCAAAAATATTTAAAAATTGCAGCGGAAATAAGATCCCTCGAGCGATCCATGCGAAAGAAAACTCATACAAAGTGAATTTACAAGAATCCTATCGTATAGACATACCTTTGGCGCGTGCTCTTCGCTTATCCGAGGTATGTCGGATCTCTTGCAAGTTCTAGTGTCCGTGCCTCTTTGCGTATCCACACGAATACGATCTTTGCCTCATAGAGGAACCACCTTAGTTGTGCTAACAACTTGGGATTGTTCACAAAGCACAAGAACCTCCACTAGGGAGTTTTGGACAAGGAGGAAAAAAGATGAAGAAAAGAAATGCTCTCTCTAGCCTTTGATAAGACGGGGTATTTATACTCATCTAATAAATACTAAGGGTCTTTGTCCCTTGAGCTCCTCTCATCTTAATGCTAATAAAACCCAATGAATACCAAGTCTTTTAGTATCCCTTGAGACTCTTAATATTCTATTCATCTAACGAATAGAATGCCTCTTAGCCATCCTCTTAAATAATTTTCATCAAACCATTTAATGAATATTATCCATAATTAAGTGGTTGAGTCTAATCTAGATGAGTCTAACTCAAATTAGATTCAATCCCATAATCCAATTGGATTCACTTCAGTCTAACTCAATTAATCCAATTCGGATTAAATCTTAGTCAAACTAAGATCAATTAATCTCCGAAGCATCATGTTCTTAGTATGTGACCCAATAGATTCTCGTAACGTTGTCAATGTGTCTAAACCACTTTAGACATATAAGCAATGAGCGGCATCTAGCAATGCATCATTGCTATCCAAGTGTCGAGAAAGTCGAGATCCGATTTAATCTCCGTGACTATGACAATGTATGACCTTGTTCTTCTATCCTTAATATCTAGATTGACCAATGAGGCATAGACCATGTCATCCTCGATCAATCTTTGTGTTTTTTGATCCCCGAGTAGATTCACTCAAACAAATGAGCTCAATATTTCATATTGACTCATTTGAGTATGACCATGCGTTTTAGTAGTCCTACTCGATCAAGGGGCCTACAGATATATCACTCCCATCATATAGGAGGGATAGATCCCATTTACATCACTCACATCCCTCTACATAATTTATTACATAACTAGTGATCGCCTTTATAGTCCACCCTGTTACAGGTGACGCTTGACGATACCAAAGTACATAACTCTTTATGTAGGGAACCGTTGTGACTTCAGGTATAAGGACTATTCCTACTAATAGTCACATGAGAAAGTTTATGACACTCATATGACAATCTATGAAACATTCTCATGGTGAGTCAATTCAGTACACATTCTCTAATGTATACCTATGTGTCAACTTGATATCATATATCCATGACTTTTGAGCTCAAGTCATCAATTGACCTACATGCTAGTCTCCATGCATTAATATTGTCCTTGAATATTAATGCTTGATTAGGAATGGTTTAGTATAGTGTCTCTACATCATCTCACTATCGATTCACTCAATCGATATGATTAGATAAGAACCTACTACACAAAGACATTATTATACTTAGTTATTTGACACAAATATAAAGTAAGTATAATAACCAAACATGTCTTTATTAATGATAGAATATGATACAAAATGTTCCTAGTCAATCATCACATAATTGGCTCTAGGGCTCCTACTAACAATGGTCCTTGACCATTTTTGTTGGGCAATTCTATAATTCGCAAAAGTATGTTACAAATATGAAGGTGAAGTACAATAATAAAACTGAAATGTTATACCGACAACACTTGATAAAGAAAGAAGAAGTTGATTAGTCGTAGAAGCGGTGTGTCGTCGATCTCGGACTTCTTTGGCGTAGAGAACTTGAGCACGAAAACTTGATCGCAGTGATTCTGAGTGCTTGAATTGATGTCTGGAACTAAGGGGGTGAAACCCCTTATATATAGGCTCTCGGGCGCATGAGTGCTAATGGGGGCGCCCTCGACGTCAACAATTTAGCCGCGTGATTATTCTCTGACTCGGCCAAACCTTATCCAGTCTCGGTCGCCTAGGAGCACTGGGGCGCCTCATTCCTGATGTGCCGCGTCCAACTATCAGTCGCCAACTTAGCTTTGCCAGCGCTGAACGTGTTAGTAATATGAGAGAAGTGTCCTAAGACAATCACCTTATGATTGTAATCATTTATTTTAATAAATGAATATTCACTATTTGAGTATTCATGTTTGTGTATTTGATTGAGATTTTAAACTCATTTACTGAATGTCTGCAATACAATTCACAGCATGAGAGAATTTGTGATAAATTCACAACTAGTGATTATCTCTACATGTGCAATTATGAAATATTGAAATTGTCCCTAGTTGATGAATTGATAAATACGGGCACTATCAATTCTGTTGAGACTAGCATGAGTTATTCTCTAATCAGCTGATTCTCACTGGCTGGTGACATTGAAATGTCCGGTGATAAACATGAATAATAGTTAAGCGAACTAGTTCATTAGAGTGACTGACTGTAAAACTTCATATAGTAATCTACATACAGATATGTTAGTGAAGTTCTTACTGCAGCTTAAGTACGATTTTCCTTTGACTTGTGGTGTTCAAGTCATCTTGGTCATGGAGACTTATACTTTGATATCTTAAGTAAGCATCTCCAAGGAGGTGTGGACCCAGGATGATTGGGTATAAGCCGAAGTGCCCGAAGATGTTTGAACAGCCTACAAAGGATTCACCACTCCTTGCGAGGAGATGTATACTCGAGGTCTATCGTCGGATTGTTAATCGAAGCCTCTGGCCAGAGCATGACATGTGCAGAGTATGAATCTCTTAAATACATGAGAGTAATTAGAATCCGTAGGACGAGAAAACGTTACTTGAGCTAGGTGTGACGTAGTCAGCCTAGTGGGGACTGACACACATAGACCATGTTATGAACCAAGTGGGTATAAGATGGTGACGGGAATGAGGCACGATTCATTATAGCTGCTGAAGGGTTTCAGAATTGTTTCTGAGGTCAACCGTTGATCTTTCGATTAATTGGGGATCATGATGTACTACTAGGTGCCACTCATGATCGTTTTATAATTGATTAATTATAGGCGGCCAACATAAATCGAAAATCTATTTAGTCACATGCACTACGAGTAATCCGATGGATTTAAAACGAGTTGAAAATTAGATTTTCCAATCAAGAGAGATTAGGTTTGGTTGAGCCAAACGATAAGTCGAATCTGAATTTTTCAGAGACGCATCGGAAGCCTAAAATGGCTAAGTCTTTTGAAGACTTAATAGATGAATTAAATAAGTTTAATTCATTAGGGTGTGGCTTGGATGGGCCGGCCAAAGAGGACCTCCATCCTCTTTGCTTGGACGACCACAACAAAAGGAGAGAACCAAGTTTTTGAATCAATTTATAAAATAAACCAAGAGTGATTTGTTTTATAATAAATCAAGATTTGGTTTATTTCTTCATGGAAATTAAAATAAACCATGGATTAGTTTATTTTATAAAATCAATCATGGATTGATTTACATGATAAGAAAATTTATTCCATAGGAGAGAAAAGAATTGATTGATTTTTTATCATGAATTAAAATATGATTTTAATCATGATATAAAATCAAACTTGGCATGATCTAATAAGTTATTCCATATTTGAGAGGCTTGATGGTTGAGAGACTACTATATAAAGGACCCAAGGCAAGACTTGAAAAATAATCGAAGAGAAAAAGGTATAGGCTCTCTCCCTCTCTTTCTCTCCTTCTTTTCTCCCCGTCTTGTCGTGCGCTAACCAGCCCCAAGAAGGAGCACCAGCCGGCCACTCCTGCCCTTTCCCTGTCGACTACCACCTACTGCCAGAGAAGGAAGCTCCGGCCATCTCTTGGCCGGAAGAAGGTGCTGTCGGAATTAGAGTTTGCCGCAAGGATCTTTTTGCCGCAAGCCTCTTCTTTTGCTTCGCCTGAATTTTGATTACGACCATCCTTTTGTGGTTAGTCTTCCGACTTCTCTTTTGATTTTTCTTGTCGCGTTCTCGGAGAATCTAGTAGTTCTCGAGAACACGAAACTCGTGGCTTTGCGAAGTCATCCCGAAAATACTCGGCGTGGTCGCTAATATAGGCGGAGCTTCCAAGGGACGCTTACGGTTGGATCTCGTCCCTTCCTTCTAGTTACGCGAGGTAATACGTAAATTAGTTTATGTTTCTACAAAATTTTAAATATATAATCATGTATACACAAGATAAAATTGCATGCTTAGATGTGTGGTTAAATAATTTGAGAAATTATTTATGCTAAACTTTCCGCTGCACGTAATTAATTTTAAAATTACAAACCCGCATCCATGTCAACATTCACCCGGTCCCAACAGTGGTATCAGGGCGAGGTTTGTGTTCGACATAATCATATAATTATTTTTGCGGAAAGCTTTGTCATAATCTCAATTTTGGAAAATTTTTCAATTATGGAAACTTTCCAATTATGGTAAATTTTCAATTTAGGAATTTTAAAGTTTGGAAGTCCTCATGAAATTTCGTAAACTTTTGAAATATCTCTGTTTCTGAAATTTTATTATAATTGTGAAAACTTACCATTTTTGAAAACTTTCAAATTTTGGAAATTTCCCATTTTGGAAAATTTTCAATTTTGGAAATACGTAAGTTTTCTTTGTACCAGAAACTTACAATTATTTTGAGAAACTTATATTTTCGGAAACTTTCCATTTATGGAAAGCTCGTAATTTTGAGCAATTTCTTTTAAGAAAGTCTAGACAAATTATAGAAATATTAATTAGAATTTAAATTCATAATTGGAAATTAAATTATTTACAAAATTTTTTATTTTGGATTGAGCCTCAGGGATCCGTCCAATTTAAAGTTAGTTGTTATAATTAAATTTCCTAAATTAGATTTAAGTTGTCAAATGTTTAATTTGTATTAAACCTCCGGGAGCCGTCCATATTAAGTTATTGATATTAATTTTCCATAAATAAAATATGTGATCAAATCTTGGAAATTTTTGAGGTGATTCTCAAACGATAATTTACTTATTTGATTTATGAGGTGATGCTCTTACATATTATTGTCTCCAAAATTAATTAGGAAAATTATTTCCTATAGAGTATATTTCCTTAATTAAGATTTTCATGAAAATAATATGTGGTTGAATTAAGGAAATCTGTCTCTTAATTTAATAAGATTTGATTTAGAGAAATCAAAGTCTTAAACATATTAACTCCGAAATCGATTATGATAATTTAGGAAATTGTTTCCCAAAAACAATTCATTTAATAAAATATGAAATTAAAATTAGAAAATCCGGTTCCTAATTCAATTAATGAGATTTAATAAATTAAGTCACATACATACTTTATTAAGGAAATCGATAGAACATAACGTAATTACATGTCATGAATGTGTATAAAAAAAATGGATGAGACCCAAAATCCCTTACAAAATATTAAGGCCAACACCTTCCATTAATATGGTTAGAACCGGAATTTTATTTCTCGTTTGGGTTGATGGACACATCCATGCCCGGCTTGAACCTCAACATGTTCAAACCATGGAATTAGTTTATGGTTAATATAGTTGGAGTCAGAGGTCAATCCTTAGTTTTGGTTGTTGGACACATCCAAGCCTGACTAAACGGTTGAATGAACTCCAACCATGTTAAAACTATTTCTTGATTAATGGGTCAGCCTTAAGTTTGGAGCATCGATTTGTTGTGCCACAGCCAAGGTAGATGTAAAGAGAGTTGCAGTTGGGTGCTATGTATATTGTTGCATACTTGTTAATGAGTTAACAACCCAATGATTTATGCAAACATTCAATTTGTTGATAGCATAATATGATAGTTACACATGTATAATATGTAATCGGTATAATTACCTACCTTCATAGCTAAGAATAACTTGATGGACTCTAGCCATGGTTGTTCTTGTCTATGGTTGGATATCAACCTATTTGGAGATGTTCCTACGATCTCCCGAATTGATAAAAAGGGTTATTCAATTCGAAAAATAAATAGAATTTAATTAATGTATATTGATACATTTATTTATCATTCTTATCACATAAGCTCAATTTGTATTTCTAGGATAATCGCTTGATCATGTCTTCTCTGAATTTCCGTTCCATTTTGGGCATCAATAAGCTGACTGGGCCAAACTTCATGGACTGGCTTCGAAACCTGAGGATAGTCCTCAAGGCAGAAAAGCTTCCTTATGTCCTTGAAGAACAACTTCCCAACCATCCTCTTGAAGATAAAACTCCAGACCAGTTAGTGGCCTATCAGAAATATGTGGCCGATTCTGAACTTGCGAGTTGCATCATGCTAGCCGCTATGGTACCTGAGCTACAAAAGCAGCATGAGCATATGGATGCTCATACCATCGCATTCCTTCTTCATGAGTTGATTGACGAGCAGGCGAGATCCGAAAGGTTTGAGGTCTCCAAACTCCTCTTCACCTCTAAGATGTAGGAAGACATTTCTGTCTCACAGTTTGTGTTGAAGATGTTGGGGTACATTGAGCGATTAGACACACTCGGATTTGCAATGGATCACGAACTAAGTATTGACTTAATTCTGCATTGTTTGCTCAAGAGTTACTCACAATTTGTGATGAACTATCGGATGAACAAACTGGAAACTACCATTCCTGAGTTGCTTAACCTGCTGAAGACTGTAGAGCCTTCTGTAAAGCAGGATCAGAAGACGGTACTGTTAGTTGGTTCCTCAAATAAAGACTCTAAGAGGAAGCCCAAAGAACAAAATAAGGGAAGGAAGAAAAAAGCTAAAAAGATTGAAAAGGCACCAAAAGGCACTTGCCATCACTGCGGCAAGGAGGGCTACTGGCGAAGAAACTGCAAGGTTTATCTTGAGTCCTTGAAGAAGAAGACATCCGATGCCTTATCCTCTTTAGGTATCTTCGTTATTGAATGTCACTTTATTTTCTCGTACACCTGGGTACTTGATACTGGGTGTAGCTCACATATATGTAATGACATACATGAGCTATGGAATAGAAGAAGACTCGTCAAGGGAGAAGCGAATTTGCGAGTTGAAAATGGAGCAAAGATTGCTGCTGTTGCCATCAGAACATATTTGCTAAAGCTGCCTACTGGACTTGTCTTAGAATTTGATAATTGTTATTTTGTTCCTTCATTAATAAAGAACATTATATCTATTTCATGCTTGAATGAAAAGAGTTATTATTTAATTTTTAGTAACAATTGCTGTTACATAACTTTAAATGGTGTTTTTTATGGGACCGGAACTTTATGCAATGATATCTATACGTTAGATTTATCCGGTGACGTTTTCAATATCGAAGTTAGCAACAAACGTGCACGAATAGATAATCAAATAGATTCCTATATATGACATTGTCGTCTTGGCCATGTAAGTAAGAAACGCATGATCAAATTATACCAATGTGGAATTCTGGAATTATTTGAATCCGGTTCATTTGATACATGCGAATCATGCTTAAAAGACAATACGATCAAATTACCCTTTTCTGGAAAAGGTAAATCAGTGGGAGAATTGCTTGGTCTAATACATACTGATGTATGTGGACCAATGTCAACTCTTGCACAAGGAGGTTATAACTACTTCATTACCTTTATCGATGATCACTCACGATTCGGGTATGTGTTCTTAATGAAACACAAATCTGAAGCTTTTGAGAAATTCAAAAAGTTCAGAAGTGAAGTAGAGAAACAGCTTGGCAAAAGTATTAAGATATTTCGATCCGATCGGGGTGATGAATACTTAAGTCAAGAGTTTCAAGATTATCTTAGGGACAATGGGATATTGTCTCAATGGACTCCGCCATATACACCACAGCATAATGGTGTATCTGAGAGGCGTAATCGAACCTTGATGGACATGGTTAGATCTATGATGAATCATGGAACTCTTCCAAAATCCTTTTGGGGCTATGCGCTTAAGACAGCTGTTTACTTACTAAACAGAGTCCCGATCAAAGTAGTCTCTATTACTCCATATGAGACGTGGAATATTAAGAAACCTCATTTATCTCACCTAAAGATATGAGGTTGTCCTGCTTATGTAAAGCGGACTGTATCAGACAAATTTGATGCTGAGTCTGATAAATGTCTATTTATTGAATACCCTAAGGAAACGAAAGGTTACCAATTCTATCATCCCTTGGAACAAAAGGTGTTTGTTACAAGGCATGCTGTATTTCTAGAAAAAGAATTTCTTTTACAAAATATCAGTGGGAGTAGCATTGAACTTTAAGAAGTTCAAGAAACTTAATAGGAATTACAGAGATACCTAGTCTAGACCCACAACCAATAACTCATAATGATGAGCTATCAGTTGAACCTAAAACAACACCACTTCTTCGTAGGTCTGATAGGACATGTAATATTCCAGAGAGATACAGATTTCTTATAAGTGAATCGAACAACGTGTTACTCATTAACAATGACGAACCTATCAGTTATGAACCAATAACTCATAATGATGAGCTATCAGTTGAACCTAAAACAACACCACTTCTTCGTAGGTCTGATAG